>MU701874.1:44442-64656 GCA_026770625.1 Nicotiana glauca | reverse complement strand
ATATATATATATATATATATATATATATATATATGACTTTTCAACTTAGTCAAAGAAAATTTCCTTTCATATACTCCATTTTTTTGTCACGACCCGGATTTTTCACCCTCGGGGGTCGTGATGACGCCTACTCGTGGAAGCTAGGTAAGCTAAGAACCTTTGCAAACATTAACCCATCTCGTTTTATACATGATTAAATAATTAAATTATCAATGAATAAGCAAATTAAAGATAACTAAAAGTAAAATTTAGCGGAAGTCTGAACTAAATATAGAAACAGCGTCTAGAAAACCAATACAACTCTCTACCCAGCACCTGGTGTCACAATAATATACGGACTGTCTAGGATTACTATAAATAAGAGTTTGAAATAAAGGACATAGTCTGTCTCCAATACAAATGTTAACAAAACATGAAAAACTAATAGAAGAGACGTCGGGCATGCGGACACCAGCAAGGCTACCTCGGAGTCACGTGGACTGAAGGTCGGCTCCCTGACTACTGCTACGCACCGTAAGCTGCTCTGACACTTGGATTTGTACAAAAGACCACAGAGGGTAGCATCAGCACAACCGACCCCGTATGCTGGTAAGTGCCTAGCCTAACCCCGGGCGAAGTAGTGACGAGGCTAGATCGGACTACCACATAAACCTATGCAGTTATATATACATATACAGCGAAATCGAGATATAGAGACAAGTAATCAATATGGAAGGGGGAGCATGCTATGGGGGAAATAACAATTTCAAGTAAAAGTCCAGTAACGAAGGAAACAACACGACTCAGACATTATTAATTAATAAAGAAACAGGAAGCAACAAGTGCACGACATCACCCTTCGTGCTTTTACTCTCATCCTCACCAAGAAATGATATAGCAAAATGTATACAACATCACTCTTCGTGCTTTTACTCCTTTTCCTCGCATATAATTAATAAAATCGGCATGGAATGGTACATCGTGCGGCACGGCATCACCCTTCGTGCTTTACTCTCTTTCCTCACAATAAGCAAACAATGCACGGCATCACCCTTCATGCTTTACACTCTTTCCTCGCAATAAACAAACAATGAACGGCATCACCCTTCATGCTTTAACACTCTTCCTCACCCAAATAAAAATCACAAACAAGGGTCAAGGGAATAAACAAAATAATAATAGAAATCCCGACAAGGGAACACAATTGAACAATTAAATCCCGGGAAGTGTACAACATCAATAATCTCAACGTTCCGACAAGGAAAAATAATCAATATGCAATAATATCCCGGCAAGGGAGCAATTTAAATACTCTTTCTCTTCCTTTCACTTTATTTCATATCTCACTTTACCACTTGAGTCAATGCTTCAAAAGGTTCAACCATTTCATATACGTCCACAATTGTAATATAACTTAAGCCAATGCTCCTCGATGTTCATAGGTCACAATTTCCTTTCACAAGCTTTTTTCAACAAATAGGAATCATCACCAAGGCAAGAGAAATACAACAAAATTAAGATATTCACAATTTAAAGGCTCACGGTCATGCTAGACACCAACGTATAGATACTCGTCACCATGCCTATGCGTCGTACTCGACAATTACCACATAGCAAATAGGACTCAACTCCTAATCCCTAAAGTTAAGGTTAGATCAAACACTTACCTCGAACTTCCACGGCCAACTCAATCCTCAACAACCGCCTTTCATTCTTAATTCGGCTCCCAAACAATTGTATCTATACACAAATGACTTCATAACATCAAATAATTCTAAACAATTCGAACCCAATATCTAATTATAGCTTTTCCATCATTTTTCCCAAAAACTCGAAAACCGAACCCGAGCCCGCTTGTTCAAAACCCGAGGTTCAGACCAAAATCAAATCACCCATTCACCCATGAGCCCGAATATATAATTTGTTTTCAAATTTGACCCCAAAACGAGGTCTAAAGCAAGAAAAATCAAAAAGCCCTAACTCTATCCAAATACCCAATTTTCTACCTTAAATCACATGTTTTAAGCCTAGGATTTCAATAGATATTGAAGGAATTGGAAGAAAATAAGCTAAGAATTACTAACCCAAAAGGTTTTGGTGAAGAATCGCTTCAATGGTCGCCTAAAAGCTTGGAGGAGAAGAGGTTTTGTGAAATATCTTATGAATCCCGTAGCTACTGTTTCTGAAGTTTTAAAAATAACTGGGCAATAAAATACTCATCACATTCACGAAAAGCTGGTCGCGTTCATGATGAGTCACACTTAACAGGCCATCGCGATCGCAAGAATGGGAACGCAAACGCGGAGAGTAAAAAAATGTTGTGGTCCAGAAATTGTTCTACGCGAACGCGTGAACCAGCACGCGAACGCAAAGAGGGAGCCTACAAAGCTACGCGAACGCGAGTGTATGCATGCAAACGCGATGAGGAAAAGAAGACTTAGCCCTCAGCGCCAAATAACACTACGCGAACGCGAGGGCTAGAATGCGAATGCGAAGGAAGAAAAAGTTAAAGCTTCATGAACACGGGAGATGCAACGCGAATGCAAAGAAGGAAAAGGGCCTGCAACAGCCGAAGCAAAAAGCTGCAATTTTTCTAAGGCTAAAACAACCCCGAAACACATCCAAATCACACTCGAGCCCTCAGGGATCCTAACCAAACACATAAACTAACTTAAGAACATCATACGAACTTATCCATGTGATCAAATCGCCAAAATAACATCAAAACAATGAATCAAACCTCAAAATCAAGAGTTTTTTCCTCAAACTTCATTAAGTTCCAAATTTAGGATTTCAAGTCCGAAACATGTCAAACGACGTCCGATTTTAACCAAACTTTACATAAAAGACTTAAACTATATATTAGACCTATACCGGGTGTCGGAACCAAAATACGGGCCCGATACCATCGCTTTCTAATCAAGTTTCATTTCAAATTTTCTTAAACATTTTTAGGAAACAATTTTTTTCAAAATTTATTTCTCGGGCTTGGGACTTCGAAATTCGATTTGGGGCATACGCCGATGTCCCATATTTTCCTATGGACCCTCCGGGACCGTCAAATTATGGGTCTGGGTCCATTTACCCAAATTGTTGACCGAAGTCAAATTTATTCATTTTTATATCAAAACCTAGCATTTATCATAGAATTTCATATATAAGCTTTCCAGCTACGCACCCGAACTACGCACGCTAATCGAGGCGATTCTAAATGAGGTTTTCAAGGCCTCGGAAGCACAGAATTCATTTAAAACACAGGTCATGACCCAAATTCATCACATTCTCCATCTCTAAAACAACTGTTCGTCCTTGAACAGACAAAAGAAAGAAGTACCTGAGTCAAGGAAAAGATGAGGATAATGGCTCTGCATATCGGACTTGGACTCCCAGCTCAATGCCTCAGGAGGCTGATCTCTCCACTGAACACGAACAAAAGGGAAACTCTTGGATCTCAACTGACGAATCTGCCGGTCTAGAATAGCTACCGGCTCCTCCTCATAAGGCAAGTCCTTGTCCAACTGGACAGTGCTAAAATCTAACACGTGGGCTGCATCGCCGTGATACCTCCGAAGCATGGACACATAAAACACTGGATGTATGGCTGATAAGCTCGGTGGCAAAGCAAGTCTATAAGACACCTCTCCCACTCGATCAAGAATCTCAAACGGACCAATGAACCTAGGGCTAATCTTACCCTTCTTCCCAAACCTCATCACGACCTTCATAGGCGACACTTGGAGCAAAACCCGCTCACAAACCATAAAAGCCAAATCTCGAACCTTGCGGTCTGCATAGCTCTTTTTCCTAGACTGAGCTGAACAAAGCCTATCACGAATGATCCTGACCTTGTCCAAGGCCTCCTGAACCAAATCCGTACCCAATAACCGAGCCTCTCCCGACTCAAACCATCCAACCGGAGATCGACACCGCCTACCATATAAGGCCTCATAAGGAGCTATCTGGATGCTCGACTGGTAACTGTTATTGTAGGAAAACTCTGCTAAAGACAAGAACTGATCCCACGAAACCTCCAAAGTCAATAACACAAGCTCGTAGCATATCCTCCAAAATCTGAATAGTCCACTCGGACTGACCATCCTTCTGGAGATGAAATGTTGTGCTCAACTCAACTTGGGTGCCCAACTCTCGCTGAACTACTCTCTAGAAGCGTGAGGTAAACTGCGTACCTCGGTCTAAAATGATAGATACAGGCACACCATGAAGGCAAACAATCTCCCGGATATAGATATTAGCCAACCTCTCAGAAGAATATGAGACTGCCACAGGAATGAAATGCGCTGACTTGGTTAGCCTATAAACAATGAACCATATTACATTGAACTTATTCCGAGTCAGCGGAAGTCCAGTAACAAAGTCCATAGTGATCCGTTCCCACTTCCACTCGGGAAGCTCAATCCTCTGAAATAAACTACCAGGTCTCTGATGCTCGCACTTAACCTACTGACAATTCAAACAGCGAGCCACATATTCTACGATATCCTTCTTCATTCTACGCCACCAATAATGCTGCCGCAAATCCTGATACATCTTCGCGGCGCCCGGATGAATAGAGTACCGGGAGTTATGGGCCTCTACAAAATCAACTCTCGGAGCCCATCCATATTGGGCATACATACTCGACCCTGCAATCTCAAAACCCCATCATCATCTAAGGTAACATGCCTGGCACCTCTGCGCTGCACCGTGTCTCTAAAGACACACAAATAGGGATCATCATACTGCCGATCACGGATACGCTCCAATAATGAAGAACGAGCAACCGTGCAAGCTAACACACGACTGGGCTCAGAAACATCCAGCCTCATGAACTGATTGGCTAAGGCCTGAACATCCAAAGCAAGCGGTCTCTCACCTACCGGAATATAAGCAAGACTGGCCATACTGGCTGACTTCCTATTCAATGCATCGGCCACCACATTGGCCTTTCCAGGGTGATATAAGATGGTGATATCATAATCCTTCAACAACTCCAACCACCTTCTTTGCCTCAAATTCAACTCCTTTTGCTTGAACAAGTACTGAAGACTTTTGTGATCCGTGAACACCTCACATGCCACGCTATATAGATAGTGCCTCTGAATCTTCAATGCGTGAACTATGGCTGCGAACTCCAAATCATGAACCGGATAGTTCTTCTCATGAATCTTCAAAGCATAGAAAATGACCTTGCCATACTGCATCAACACTGCCCCAAGCCCAACACGAGAAGCATCACAATAGACTGTATAAGGCCCTGAACCTGTGGGCAAAACCAACACCGGTGCCGTAGTTAAAGTTGTCTTGAGCTTTTGAAATCTAACCTCACACTCATCCGACCATCTGAACTGGGCACCGTTCTGGGTTAATCTAGTCATCGGGGTTGCAATATATGAAAACCCCTCCACAAACCGTCGATAATAGCCTGCCAACCCCAAGAAACTCTAAAACTCTGTAGCTGATGCTGGTCTAGGCCAGTTCTTGACTCCCTTAATCTTATTTGGGTCCACCTGAATACCCTCTGCTTATACAACATGACCTAGAAATGCAACTGAACCCAACCATAATTCACACTTCGAGAACTTAGCATACAACTGATTATCCCTCAGAGTCTGAAGAACCACTCTAAGGTGCTGCTCGTTCTCCTCCTGGCTGCGGGAGTATATCAATATATCATAAATGAAAACTATCATGAATGGGTCTAAATAAGGCCTAAACACTCGGTTCATCAAGTCCATGAAAGTTGTTGGGGCATTTGTCAACTCGAATGACATAACCAAGAACTCATAATGCCCGTACCGAGTGCGAAAAGTTGTCTAAGGGACATAGGATGCCCTAATCCTCAACTGATGGTAGCCAGATCGCAAGTCAATCTTGGAAAATACCCTGGCACCCTGAAGCTGGTCGAACAAATCATCAATCCTTGGCAGTGGATACTTATTCTTGATCATTACCTTATTAAATTTCCGGTAATCAATACACATTCTGATTTACCCATCCTTCTTCTTAACAAATAATACTGGCGCACCCCAAGATGAAATACCAGGCCTAATGAAACCCTTCTCAAGCAAATCCGACAACTGTTCCTTTAATTTCTTCAACTCCGGCGGGGCCATATGGGGTGAGTGCCCAGAACCAGATCAATGCAGAAGTCAATATCCCTGTCAGGTGGCATACCTGGCAGGTTTGAAGGGAAAACATCAGGAAACTCACAAACAACGGGCACAAAATCAATGGAGGGAACCTCAGCACTAGAATCACGAACATAGGCTAAATAGGCCAAACACCCCTTCTCGACCATACGTCGAGCCTTCACATACGATATAACACTGCGGGTAGAATGACCAGGAGTCCCCCTCCAGTCTAAACGAGGCATACCCAGTAAAGCTAAGGTCATAATCTTGGCATGGCAGTCCAAGATAGCATGATAGGGTGATAGCCAGTCCATCCCTAATATAATATCAAAGTCAACCATGTCTAAAAGCAACAAATCTACACGAGTCTCAAGACCTCCAATCACTACAACACAGGAATGATGGACTCGATCAAGCACGATAGAATCACCTACCGGTGTAGACACATAAACAGGAATACCTAATGCATCACTAGGCATGACCAAGTACGGGGCAAAATAAGATGACACATACGAATATGTAGACCCGGGATCAAACAACACTGAAGCATCTTTATCACAAACCAGAACCGTACCTATAATAACCGCATCTAAAGCCTCTGCCTCTGGCCTGGCCTGAAGAGCATAACATCGTGGCTGGGCCACACCACTCTGATCTACCTCTCTGGGACGGCCTGCTTCTGGCTGACCTCCACCTCTAGCGATCTGAGCTCCACCTCTAGGACCTCTACCTCCACCTCTAACACCTCTACCCCCACCTCTAGCTAGCTGGGCGGGCTGTAAAACACCTGGTGCCTGAACCATGGCATGAGAACCCTGGTGCTGAGAATTGTTCGGTGCTCGAGGGCAAAATTTGGTAATATGACCCGTGTCACCATAAGTGTAACAAGCCCTCGACTGTTGAGTCTGCTGGCCCTATCGACCTGAATGACCACCACAAAAAATCTAAAGTGGCGGTGCACTAAATGGCTGCTGATTAGAATAATGCGTGTGAGAACCACGACCATCTAAGGCACCGTGAGAAACCTGGAGGGCTGACTGGAAAGGCCTAGAAGGATGACCCATATTATACAAATCTCTACCTCCAGACGAGGCACCACCGAATCGACCTGACTGATGGGGTCTCTTGTCTTCCCTATGACTACCCCCCTGTGACAATACCATCTCAATCCTCTGGGCCACATTGGCCGCCTCCTGAAAGGATATCTCGCTCCCAGCCTCTCTAGCCATCTGGAGACTGTCACACCTCTTTTTTTTCACTACACCACCCCGAAGGATAGTGCATAAGAGAGTTTTTCCAATTTAAGTGACATTATTCAAAATGGGATTATTTATTATTATTTTTTTAGAGTCACCACTTGGAATATTTTATTGGTGCTCGAAGTCACCGGTTTATTTTAAATCCACAAACCGAGAAAAATTCGACCTTCCATTTTGAAGTCTACGAACCAGAAATTCTGAATAAGAAATTTTGTTAACTCGAGGGAAGGTGTTAAGCAACCCCAAATTCTATGGTTCTAGCACGGTCGCTTAAACTATCATACATTTCTTATTATCTGATTTTAATACATGTTTTAGCCTATGGTTCATTTTTAACTTGTTAGCCGCTTTTAATTATTTTAAAAAAGATTCAATGTCATTTAAAATACGTCTTGAACCACGTCACATAAAATGCACCCGCGGTCCACAACACGTTTTATCTAATATTGTTGAGATATGGATTTGGGTCATATAAAATGCACACCCGAGTTTAGGAAATTAATTTTTAAAATAGCGCGTCTAAAGCAACTACACACTTTTAAGTTTGCGAGGGCCATGAAAATTAAACTAAATGGCACGCCTTAATTTCTAAGTATTAAAATTGATTAAATGAGGGTCATGCATTTGAGATTTTATTTGGCACGGCTCACCTCTGCTAACCTATTAAAGATTGCTAAAATTAGTTTTGAGGTAGCAATTTGTGTTATTTAATACGGCACGCCCCAATTAATTGAAAAGATCCACATACCTAAACATTAAAAGAAATTTCATTCTACTTTTATACTAACGTCCAAAACTAATTAAGGGGGATATGTTTTAAAGAGAAAATATGATTCGGGATATCAACATCATTCGGCAAGGAAATAAAAGGGCATACCCAAAATATGAGAGGGTATCAGTCCATTTGCCGATGTTTTCCGACTTGGGCCCAAGGTGAGCCCAATTCTTAAAAGAAACGGACATTAAGGACACATGACATGCAAAATGGGTCTAAGGGAAGGGACATTCCTCTGCTGGTCCAAGTTAGGCCCAAATTTCAGAATCCAAACATTGGGTATAGAATCTGTGAACTACAAACCCAATCAAAACTGACGAAAACATGCCATTGAATTACCAAATTATTTTTGGATTTTAATGTTCAAAGCATTGTGCTACAACAAGGTTCAGAAACCCATTTTTAATGCAAAATTCCAATTTCAAACCATCGTTCTCAACAAAACCAACATAGCCTTCAACTAAATAAAGAAAAACCAAGTGCAAATAGTTAAGCCAAATTCTGATTTCAAACTTAGATTTCCTTTTAAAGTCTCTTAAAATAAAGCTCATAGAGTCTATGTATGAGCAAAAACACCAATTATCGGCTATCAATATATCAAGTTATCCAACTATACAGGGTAAATCTAAACACATGTTTGATAAAGAAATGGACCTAGTTCAGATTCACCAAACCTCAAACCTAACTAATTGGAACTTAACAAGCATACAACCCTACAGCTACACCTAAAACCAATCAGACTCACAATCAAGCTGAATAATCAAAATTCCAGTTCATACACATACCCAAGATCTAATATATTTTAGACCGATTACATTTGAAATAAAGTTCCATATCTACTCTCAAAACTGACATGTATTATTGGTTACGTGACTTGGTTATACATAAGAAAATTTTGCTAGGAGAAATACAAAATAGGAAAGATTCACAGGTAAAAGAAATAAAACTAAACTAAATAACAAATAACTGAATGTTTAAACTTTAGAGCTTTATTTCTATTTCAATCTTCAACTTGAGGATCACATTATACAGTTTTCAGGAACATGTACCTGGAAATTGAAAGGGAACAAGAGGGAAGGAATCAGTAAAAGCAGCAGCCCAGTAGTCAAGAAATAAAACAGGAATCAGCTCGGTTTAAGTAGTAAAACAATAACACCAAACACTGAACAACTTCACACCAGCCTTTCAAGACTAAGAATCAACCCATTTTTCACTCCGGATGAATCAGAAAATTGCTTCAGAAGATGAAAACCTCAAGATCCAAAGAAAAAACTTGATGGAATAGTACTTTTATACTATTTTCAGCTGTTTTAGTTTTTTTAGAATTTTAATCTCTAGAAAATCTGACTTGAAATGCAAGGTAGAGTGCCTTTATAGGCAAGGCATTTTGGGCAGTCCTGATGAATCAATTTTTCCCTTCAGTCCTTCTTATGTTTTTATTTTTGCCTAGATATCCCTTAGTTTAATTTTCAAATTTTAAAATAGCCCCTTCCCCAGCTTTCTAGAAGCTTCTCAATCTGTTACACTAATATTCCCTTCCCCAATTTCCCCTATTACCCTTTAAACTTCTAATAGCTACACTCCCAATCCAAACCAGCTATGGATCAGGGGAAAATTCATAGGGCTGTTGTTGGGAAAAGCAAAAATAAATCGAGGGCTGGTAGAATACCACCCAGCCCATGAGTATTCTGAGCTCCCACAACTCTGACCTAAATAAATTAGCACAAAACGATGGCCCCAAAATAAATCAATCAATTAAATACTAACGAACCGACTTAAATCTATCCCTCTAACAATATATCAAAACTTAAACTCATGGCTACTGCTACGCGAATTTAAGCTAATGAGCAACAAAAACAAAAGGAAAAAGAAAAGAAAAAGAACGAATGAAGATGGAGGAGAAATTGAAGAAAATGAATTTAATAACGACACGGACGAGGAAGACGGTGGAGAAAAGACGAAGAAAAATACCTCTAAGGTCGCTTGGGCAAAGCTTGATGAACCTTAACAACTTCGATTTGATTTGAAGCAAGTATTAGCCATATGTTCTCAAAGAAAACAAATGGGAAATACACGTTTCAAACCCTATCATTCAAGGGGACTCGAAGGCTTGACAGATTCCCCTCTTCTTCGTTTTAGATCTGTGATTGACCCGATTTGGTGAGGACTTGAGGAGAGAAGGTGGTGGATTGGGGCTTAAGGATGAACGGTGGTTGCGTGGTTAGATTTTAGTGGTGTTTGGGGAGGTCAAATGCTTGTGACAATGGTGGATTAGGGCTTCAGACATGGAGAAGACGAAGTAACGGAGGTATTTGGAGGAAATGAGGGGTCTCTGATATTTTCGGACATTATTAAGTGATTAGAGTGAGGTTTTGTTGGCCGTTCAATTGAAGTTGGATGAGAGGTTCAAATTGATTTGCCTTTAGAAAGCTCAAAATGATGTAGCACTGGTCTTATACGACGTCGTTCAAGCGGTCTGAGACTTAACGATTTGGACCGGGAGGGGGGTCAATTTAGGCCTGGTATATGGGATTTGGCCAGCTTTTTGGGTATTTCATTGGGCTAGGATAGCAATCAATTAATTTGGCCCAAAGCTGAGTTCTTTATTCATTCTTTTCATTTCTTTTTTCAATATATCCAAAATTCTTTTTCCTTTTTTTTTTTCAAAAATTAAATTAAAATAAAATTAAATTAGATCCTACAAATAAATTATCCTACCAAATTAAATTAATTAATCCTAAATAATAATTACCACAACTAATTAAATACCAAATTAAAAGAAAACTACCACAATTTGAAATTAAACAATAAAAATACAAAAATAAGTTATTTTTTGTTATTTCTTTTCCATTTTTTTGTAAAATATCAAATTACTAATTAATGAAAAATTTAAAATGAAATCCTAAATGCAAATACAATATATTTTTATATTTTTTATGAATAAAACAAAATTAAACATGCACACAAAATGCAATCAAACAAGAAAATTATGCAGTAATTCCTAAAAACCAAATAACTAAAGGAAAAATCCTAATTTTGGGAATTCTGTAGGAGTAATTCATGCGAGGCAAAAATCACGTGCTCACAGCTGCCCCTATTTGCTCGGAGACACGAAGGATTTTCGGACAAAGATAAAATGAGCAATTATGAGGGATTCTAGCCTGACTGGCACTCAATGAGAAATATTTTTGAAAAACGTCTGACCGAACCTTGCTTCAAAGGTTGCCTACATATCCTTGGCTTTAAGGGAATCAGGTCAGTGTAGTTCTGGAAGTTTTGGTAGCTGGGACTACTAGGAGCTGTGATTTCACTATTGTTGTTGCTGCTACTACTTGTTGACCTCCTTATTACATCGAAAAGGAAAATCAAAAGCTAAGCTAGCTAGGCCTATCAACTACGAGTTACAAGATTCCTATTTATAAATCTCTTGAAGCTTGATCTTGAGTCTTAGCTGATTTTGCTGCAAACTTCGATCCGAATCTTGATGCTCGTCAGCTGTAGGTGTTGGTTCTTTCTTCAGCTATGGATCAAAACAAGACATGCGAAGCTTGTGACTTTAATCGTATTCATGAGCAGTCTGCATCTTTGTCTGCTTTAGCATTTTGAATTCACTTTTTTTTTGCTCTTTTTCTTCTTTTCATTGTCCTGGGCTGAGGCTCATTCTTTCGGCCACCTCGGATCATGTGCTTAACGGTCAAACCTGCTCATACGCCAAAACAAACAAACGAACGAAATTTTTTTGCCCTAATTTTTACTAGGAAAATTTCATAAATTATTTGTGACACAAATCTAAGCTATTTATTTATTGAATGCAATAAAAGTCAGGATTATGTATCCTTGGGAATAGAGAATGCAGTCCCAAATTGGGAAGATTGCTAGGTTATGTTGGGAAAATGACCGAGTTATGCTGGAAAAGAAGGAAAGGGTCCTCGGATTATGCCGGGGAGGAAAGAAAAAAGGACCTTGGGTTATGCCAGGAAGGTTCACGGGTTATGCCGGGATAAAAAAAAAGGTCTTGGGTTATGCCAAGGAAGTCCTCGATTTATGCCGGGATAAAAGCAAAAAGGTCCTTGGGTTATGCCAGGGAGGTCCACGGGTTATGCCGGGATAAAAGCAAAAAAATCTTTGGGTTATGCCAGGGAGATCCACGGGTTATGCCGGGATAAAAGAAAAAAGTTCTTGGGTTATGCCAAGGAGGTCCACGGGTTATGCCGGGATAAAAGGAACAAGGTCCTTGGGTTATGCCAGGAAGGTCCATGGGTTATGCCGGGATAAAAGAAAAAGGTCCTTGGGTTATGCCAGGGAGGTCCACGGGTTATGCCGGGATAAAAGAAAAAGGTCCTTGGGTTATGCCAGGGAGGTCCACGGGTTATGCCGGGATAAAAAGAAAAAAGATCCTTGGGTTATGTCGGGGAGGTCCACCGGTTATGTCAGGATAAAAGAAAAAAGGTCCTCAGGTTCTGCCGGGGAGGTCCACGGGTTATGCCGGGATAAAAGAAAAAGGTCCTTGTATTATGTCAAGGAGGTCCACGGGTTATGCCAGGATAAAAAGAAAAAAGGTCCTTGGGTTATTCTAGGGAGGTCTACGGGTTATGCCGGGAGAAAAGAAAAAAAGGTCCTTGGGTTATGTCAGGGAGGTCTACGGGTTATGCCGGAAGAAAAGAAAAAAGGTCCTTGGGTTATGCCAGAGAGATCCACGGGTTATTCCTGGAGAAAAGAAAAAAGGTCCTTGGGTTATGCCAGGGAGGTCCATGGGTTATGCCGCTATAAAAGAAAAAGGTCCTTGGGTTATGCCAGGGAGGTCCACGTGTTATGCCGGGATAAAAAAAAAGGTCATTGGGTCATGTTAGGGAGGTCCACGAGTTATGCCGGGAGAAAAGAAAAAAGGTACTTGGGTCAGGGAGGTCCACGGGTTATGCTGGGAGAAAAGAAAAAAGGTCCTTGGGTTATGCCAGGGAGGTCCACGGATTATGCCGGGAGAAAAGAAAAAAGGTCCTTGGGTTATGCCGGGGGTATCTAGGAAATGGGGCACTATGCTACCATGATTTTGATTTTTTTTTCTTTTTTTCCCTTTTCATCATTCTTCATTTCATTCATCTTTTTTTAGTAGAAGATGTAGGAAAGAATTTGGAGAAAACTTCCCTTTTGGGTTGATTCCTTGCTGCAAAGCTGTTTCTAGCACTTGCGCATTTCATTTCCTTTTTGGTCGAACCTGCTTCCTGCACGGTTGCTTGGATTGCACATGTTTCAATTTTTTCAAACAAAGAACAATTATTAGTCTGAAACGGTGGTTGGTTTTGTGGACTTGATTAGTTTTGATCACTCGATCTCGGCCCAGCTTCTTTGATGAAGATCTCAACTACAACTATTTGCTCCCTTATGATCGATTCATTTCAGGCCCTGGAGAACCTCTGATTTTTCCAGACTTTGCCATGATGGTTGGTCAGTGGAACTCAACTTTCAACTTTATTTCACCTTTGTAGGCCTTTCCTTTCTGATTCTCTTTTTCTTTTTCCTTTTTATTTTTGTTTTATTTTTTCCTTTTTTTTTCTTCGAAACATTGGGGAACTTTTGGCTCCTCAAACTTTGCTGCAACGGCTAGTCGCGTGGGACTTAACCTCTTCCAACTTTATTTCGTCTTTGTAGGCCTTACTTTTCCGACTTCTTTCTTCCAACTTCAATTTCATAGGGGGCACCTCAGCTTTTCAAACCTTTGCCGAGACGACTAGCCACGTGGGACTCAACCTTTTCAACTGTATTTGCCTTTTATAGGCACTTCAATTTGATTTTCTCTTTCTAAGAGTTTTGATTTCGAAGCATCGTCCGCCATGGCTAGCCGAGGTCGACTTGATGCCTGTGACGAGGCTGGCCGCTTTTTTGCACATTGGCTCGTGTCAAACGAAAGCCCTGTAAATTAGTCTTGCCATCCATTCTTTGTCTCAGTTCCGGAATAGAGTTAGACCGAAAGGGATTCAAAGAAAAATAAATATTGGACAGGATAATGAATTTAAACGAGAGGTATCCCTTTCGGGGAGAGGAAAGAAGGACTTATATGGATTACATACGGACTTCAATGAACATGAAATGCCTTTTGGACTGGATGCCTGATCTGTTTATACCGTCTGACTCTCAGAAATTCATCACAACTTCTACTTCAAAATTCGAGAAACCTTGCCGAGATTTTGTCGATGCCGATGGTTGTGAGGATCTTCTTTTCGATTAGTGGGGCCCTTTGTAGGTTTTTACTAACTGACCTCTCTCATTTCTCTTCTCACCATCGTCTTATAGTGCCCCTGTAGGTTTTCACTAACAAGACTCTCTCATTTGATTTTCTCTGCTTACCATCGCCTTACGGTGCCCGTGTGGATTTTCACCAATAAGACTCTCTCATTTTATTCCTTTTATTTTGTTGTATCAGATCCAAATAACTCCATCCTCCCATTTTGAGCCTCTTTGTCGATTGATCAGAGGGACTTGAAAGAGGTTTGGGGTAAAAAGAATTTAGATTGAATTACAACTTTGGAACCTTTTGGGCGGGATTATTGCCGAACCATTATAACTTCTGCCCCAGTTTCACTTTTGGGGAACTTTGGATTTTTATTTTGGTGTGACTGAACCCCAGAGAGAGGCTGCCTACGTATCCTTTCGGAATCAAGTGGAACGTAGTTCAGGGAAACTTTGTTTTTGATTTTTCTTTTGTTTTTCTGTTTTGTTTTCTCTTTCTTTTTCTCTTTCTTTTTACTTTCCTTTTTTTCTTTTCATTTTCTTTGTCTTTTCTTCCATTCCTTTTTTATGTCTTTCTTTTTTTTTCTTTTTTTTTCATTTGATTTTTTAATAACACTTTCAGATTCCAAAGAGAGTAATCAAAGAATAGGAGCCAGCTCAAAGGGTTTGCAAAGGGTTGATAGTGTTTGGGTAGCAAGAATGAAAGCCTTCGTCATCCCAACCAGAGAATATTAGAACTATATGGAGGATCCAACATAGTACATTTTCCCTACATTTGCATTGACAATTGTTTCAGGGATATTTCCTTCGATGTGTCCCAAGTACAACGCACTCTTTTGGCAATATTCCTATTGCATTGTATGGACCTTTCCAATTGTAGAACCAATTTACCTTCAGTTGTTCAAACTCTTCATTTTATTTCCTCAAACTTATGTTTTTTGCATTTCGACTCTTGATTCATTATTTCGAAGTCTGACAACGTTTTGGGATCTGGGCATGAAGTCCGCAAGTATGTCATGTTATTGAAATCTGCATTTAACAGAACTAAAAAGAGAATAAGAAAGAAAAATGACAAGATTAAGAAAAGAGACATTCCTGGACAATGAAATATTAATTTCATTTGATTTTTGATTTTTGATTTTTTGATTTTTTTCTTCTTTATTTTTTTAATTTTTGAAAGATAGAAGGGTTTACATCGAAAAGTAAGACAATAAAGTAAAACATCCGGATCATATCCTGAGATAATCCGGACACAGAAAGGATAGCAAGACTGGCTACCGAGAATCCCGTCTAATGGGCAACTTTTAGGCTTGGCGACCATGTTATGGCTTTTCTTCTATCTCGGCAATGGCCGCAATGGCCTTCAGTGCCGGATCAAATTCCTCATCTTCACAAATCATTCCGACTATTGGCTCGATGTTGTGGGCAGGCAATAGATTGTCCATCACATCAGGAGCTTCTTCACCCCGAAAAATGATTCTTTCAGCTTCAATCAAATCTTCAACTGCCCTTTTGAGGGTCCAACAGTCCTCCATACTATGTCCCACTGCTCCATAGTGATATTCACATCCAGCATCAGCTCGGTGTGAGGGGGACTCGGGGTTCGGCCAGTTCGGGGCCACTGGTTGTAATAGATTTAGCCTGATTAGCTTTTGGAAAAGGCTTGAATATGATTCACCAATAGGGGTGAACTGATCCTTTCTGAAAGGCTCTCTTGGGCGAGGATTGTATTGGGGATCATTGGGTTGTGGATTATATGGATTTTGGTAAGGATGGGCATTTTTGGGAAGTGGAGATCGGTTTTGTGTATAATGTTGTCGCCGCGGGTAAGGTTGCGCGTTCATCAACCCATGGGGAGGCGGTGCCATGGCATAAGCAGCATCTTGAAGGGGATAATAGTATGGCGGGACGATAGGAGGAACATATGATTGGCTGAATGACCTGCGGGCCCCCCTCGAGCTCAAAACCATCATGACTCCCTCTTCATTCCCATTTCTGTTTATCAAAATCTTCGAACCATTCTGAGCAGATTGTGATGTGGCCTTAAAAGCAGCATGACTCAAGATTCGACCTGTTTTTAAACCGTTCTCAACCATTTCCCCGATTTTGATAGACTCAGCAAATGGCTTACCCACAGCAGACATCATGCTCTGGAAGTAGTCTGCCTCTTGGGCCTACAGAAAGACCGTGACCATTTTAATTTCATCCATTGGAGGCTTTACCCTGGCAGCTTGCTCACTCCATTTGACAGCATATTCGCGGAAGCTTTCTGCAGTTTTCTTTTTCAAATTGGACAAAGTGTTTCTGTCGGGAGTAATGTCCATATTATACTGGAATTGGCGGACAAAATCTCAGGCCATATCGTCCCACACATGCCAATGAGAAATTTCCTAATCCGTATACCAATCAGAAGCAATTCTGGTGAGGCTTTCCCTAAAATAAGCCATTAGCAACTCCTTTTTTCCGCCAGTACCCCTCAACTGGTTACAATATCGTTTCAGATGAGCGACCAGGTCTCTGTGCCCGTTGTACTTTTCAAATTTTGGCATCTTGAAGCCAGCTGGAAAGTGGACATGGGAAACATACAGAGGTTAGAGTATGAGACACTCTTTTGGCCACTCAAACCTTATATGTTTTTCAGGCTTTGTTCCAGGCTCTTCATCTTCCGAGAAATTTTCTCTTGCTGGGGATTTTTAACAACCTTTTCTTGCTCCACTGAGAGATCACACTGAGTGAAAGAGTACGAGGTCACATATGTTATATCTGATTGAAGATGTGGACCCGGAAAGGTGAACATTGGAGGCGGTGCCCTCGGAGCCGGTGCTTGGGGGCAAACCACAAAAGGCATGTCAGGATCATTAGAGGGCATTAGAGGTTGCCCGCATGGGATAAGCGGGTTGGGAACCGGGGCATTAGTAACATCACCTGTCTTGGGAATCAATTAAAGGAACCCAGGGATTGCACTTGGCGGTTTCCCACCATTAGACCAGGCATCCCACATTTTCCATATGCAGAGACGCAACATCTTATTCTCTTCAACAACTGCCGATTCTAGCTGCAGAATAGCCGATGCCGGGCTATCCTCAGGACTGATGATCAGTAGATTTCTTGTGGAGGTCATCTGTGCCTTTGGATCTTTTAAAGGAGGGGAGGCTAGACAACCAACAAAACCAACCACCAAAACCTAGCTAATTTGCATATCCAACAACCTTGTTAGTTTTGAAACATTTAACATACAAGAAATCGCACGTTGGGATGCAATGCTCCTAACAATTAAACGCTTCTACCGTGTATTTGAACGGTTGCATGTTTCATCCCGGCCTTAACTAACTCTTTCAGTATGGACCTCTTTTCTTCATCTTCGTTTCTCTCTAATCACTCTTGATTTTTTTTTGTTTTGTTTTTTGCCGCTCTTTTATTTTTTGGCACTCCCTTTTTCTCTTTTTGTTCGTCACTCTTTTCTTTCTTGTTGCTCCTTTTTTTTTCTTCCTTTTTTTCAATCTTTTCTTTTTCTCTTTTTCACTCAATTTTCTTTCTTCTTTTTTTCAAGTTTATTTTTTCACTCAATTTATTTTATAGCTATGATCGAATCCGATGGGTATTGCCCACGTATCATGACCCCACATGAATAAGATCTTGCGTAGTTCGAAAAGATCGAGAATAAAGCAAATAAGCTAACTCTTTGTTTTTTGGAAAATTTTGAGAGAAATGCTTTAAAAGAAGAAAGGAAATAATTTTTTTTTATTTTTGATTTTGCTTTTTTGAAAGAAAGACTTCTAAAAAATTCATTTGCTTTTGATTTGAACTTTGAAAATTTTTCTAAAAGTAAATTTGAATTTTCGTTTGTTTTCTCTTTTTCTAAAGAAGAAAGAAAATATTTTTGGATTTTGGAAGTTTCCTCTTAACTTTCGAAAGAGGGACTTTTAAGAAAATATTTTGGATTTCTAAGTTTTCCTTTATTTATAAAAGCACTTCTAAAAAAAATGAAAATATTTTTTGGACTTCCATTTTTCAAAATTTTTATGGACATTTACAAAAGAAAGACATCTAAAAAGTTTTTTTTTTTTTGGATTTTTGTTTCTGATTTTTTTTTTTGGATTTTTGGGGAAAATACCTCAAAATAAAATCCGTATTTTGGATTTTAATTTTTATTGATTTTTCTTTTTTCGTATGAAAGACATTAGAAAGACGGAATCCATTTTTGAGTTTAAAAAAAGCTTCTTCTTTTTAATTTTCTAAGGAAAGATTTCTAAAGAAGGAACTAAAGGAAAATATTTTTGGATTTTGAAAATTGGGGTCGGAACCGATGAGGTTTGCCTATGTATCTCACATCCAGTGAGAATCAGACCCGCGTAGTTCAGTCAGATTCGACGGAACAGGGGAAACATGGCACTTGAAAATTTTGACTCATTTTGAAATAATTTTTTTCCCTTTTTTAGAATTTCGACAGAGTTTCAGAATTTTCTAAATACCTACCTCACTCTTGGTCTTTTTTCTTTTAATTTTTTTTGTTGATTTTCTTTTTCTATTCTAGAAGTTGGTCAACATGTAAGCCGAACAGACAGATATGCAAGTAGCACGTAAGATGCACAGGGTGGTCTTTTAATTTGGGTACACTTGTCCTAGACGGACCCAACCCTTGTGTTCAGTCCCCAAAGTCAAATGCGATGCAAATAAACGTTACTACTAGGGATCCGATATGAGGCTTTGTTATACTAGGTTTAAAACTTGGGTTTATTGTTCTAGACCTGGCTTACCCGAGCGGACAACTCGAACCTGGGGGAGGGGGGCAGCGTCTCGGGAATACAGAAGCTTTACCGGCTTTGCAACTTGTCCGAACCTGATTCTAAAATGGGATAAGACTCTAGACAGAAGAGAAGTCACACGAGGTGCACCCTTCTCCGTGATTTAGAAGACTCAGAGAGAGGAAGGGTTTCGTAGCAGTTTATATACAGTTCACAGAATATCAAAGCGGTAAAAGCATTTAGCACATTAGGCTTAAACATATAGGAAAATCAGATCATAAATAAATTCAATCATAACAGCTATTCTAAGCTCGAATTCTTAAACCCTGAACCCAAGTTCTGGGTTTGGGTCCCCAGCAGAGTCGTCATAGCTGTCACAACTCCTTTTTTTACTACACTACCCTGACGGATAGTACATAAGGGAGTTTTTCCAATTTAAGTGACATTATTCGAAATGAGATTATTTATTATTATTTTTTTAGAGTCGCCACTTGGAATATTTTATTGGCGTTCCAAGTCACCGGTTTATTTTAAATCCTAAATCGAGGAAAATTTGAGTTTCCCTTTTGAAGTCTGCGAACCAGAATGTCACGACCCATTTTCCATAGGTCATGATGGCGCCCGACACCGCTGTCAGGCCAGCCAACGCGGAAGTATGATTAAGTTCTCATTTTCCTTTTACCAAAAAAAAATTAAGCTTAACAGGCTTTTCAAAGTTAAAGCTAAAGCCACGAGTGATAACACTGAATTAAAATAGTTATACAACCCAAAATAAATGTCTACTAACGTGTGTGCCAGAACCTGGTGTCACAAGCTACGGGCAACTAGTAGAATATACACAAAAGAATAATACACTATCCTACTGTTTGAATCAGGATAGACAGAAATAACAGAAATACAAAGGAAGACTTCTTCGGCTGCTGATCGGCATGAAAGGAAAACAGCTCACCGTAGAAGTCCCAGGCATGCTCACTGATACGCACCAGAATGATGTCCGGATCCACCTACCTCAAATCCTGTACATTTAAGTACAGAAGCGTAGCATGAGTACATAAACAACATGTACCCAGTAAGTATCACGTCTAATCTCGAAGAAGTAG
>MU701874.1:9188-32657 GCA_026770625.1 Nicotiana glauca | reverse complement strand
TCTGTACCGATCCCTCAGACTCTACTAAGCTTGTCCGTGAGTTGTGAGACCTATGCAACCTAGAGCTCTGATACCAACTTGTCACGACCTGGATTTCCCACTCTCGGGGGTCGTAATGGCGCCTACTCGTGGAAGCTAGGCAAGCCAAGAACCTTTGCAAACATTAACTCATCTCGTTTTATACATGATTAAACAATTAAAGTATCAATGAATAAGCAAATTAAAGACAACAAAAAGTAAAATTTAGCGAAAGTCTGAACTAAATATAGAAACAACGTCTAGAAAACCAATATAAGTCTACCCAACACCTGGTGTCACAACAATACACGGATTGTCTAGGATTACTACAAATAAGAGTTTGAAATAAAGGACATAATCTGTCTCAAATACAAATGTCAACAAAACATGAAAAACTGATAGAAGAGACGTCGGGCCTGCGGACGCCAGCAAGGCTACCTCGGAGTCTCGTGGACTGAAGGTCGGCTCCCTGACTACTGCTGTGCACCGTAAGATGCTCCGACACCTGGATTTGTGCAAAAGGGCACAGAGTGTAGCATCAGCACAACTGACCCCATGTGCTGGTAAGTGCCTAGCCTAACCCCAGCGAAGTAGTGACGAGGCTTGACCGGACTACCACCTAAACCTGTGTAGTTATATATACATATACAGCGGAATCGAGATACAGAGACAAGTAATCAATATGGGAGGGGAGCATGTTATTGGGGAAATAACAATTTCAAGTAAAAGTCGTCCAGTAACGAAGGAAACAACACAACTCACATATTAATAAAGAAACAGAAAGCAACAAGCAACAAGTGCACGACATCACCCTTCGTGCTTTTACTCTCATCCTCACCAAGCAATGATATAACAAAACGTGCACGGCATCACCCTTCGTGCTTTTACTCTCTTTCCTCACATATAATCAATAGAATTGGTACGGAATGGTACATCATGCGGTACGACATCACCCTTTTGATTTACTCTTTTTCCTCACAATAAGCAAACAATACACAACATCACCCTTCGTGCTTTACACTCTTTCCTCACAAAATAAACAATACACGACATCACCCTTTGTGCTTTAACACTCTTCCTCACCCAAACAATAATCACAAACAAGGGGCAAGGGAATAAACAAAATAATAATAGAAATCCCGGCAAGGAAACACAATAGAACAATTAAATCCCGGCAAGGGTACAACATCAATAATCTCAACGTCCCGGCAAGGAAAATAATCAATAAGCAACAATATCTCGGAAAGGGAGCAATTTAAATGCTCTTTCTCTTCCTTTCACTTTTATTTCATAATTTGAGCCAATGCTCCAAAGGGTTCAACCATTTCATATACGTTCACAATTGTAATATAACTTGAGCCAATGCTCTTTGATGTTCATAGGTCACAATTTTCTTTCACAAGCTTTTCACAACAAATAGGAATCATCACCAAGGCAAGAGAAATACAACAAAATCAAGATATTCACAATTTAAAGACTCACGGTCATGCTAGACACCAACATATAGATACTCGTCACCATGCCTATACGTCGTACTCGATAATTACCACATAGCAAATAAGACTCAACTCCTAATCCCTCAAGCTAAGGTTAGACCAAACACTTACCTCGAACTTCCACGACCAACTCAATCGTCAACAACCGCCTCCTTTTTAATTCGGCTCCCAAACAATCGTATCTATAGACAAATGACTTCATAAAATCAAATAATGCTAAACAATTCGAACCCAATGTCTAATTATAGCTTTTCCATTATTTTACCCAAAAACTCGAAAATCTACCCGGGGCCCGCTTGGTCAAAATCCGAAGTTCGGACCAAAATCAAATCACCCATTCACCCACGAGCCCAAATATATAATTTATTTTCACATTCGACCCTAAAACGAGGTCTAAATCAATAAAAATCAAAAAAGCCCTAACTCTACCCAAATACCCAATTTTCTACCTTAAATTACATGTTTTAGGCCTAGGATTCTTGGAAGAAAATAAGCTAAGAATTACTAACCCAAGAAGTTTTGGTGAAGAATCGCTTCAATGGTCGCCTAAAAGCTTGGGGGAGAAGAGGTTTTGTGAAATATCTTATGAATCCCGTAGCTACTATTTCTGAAGTTTTAAAAATAACAGGGTAATAAAATACTCATCGCGTTCGCGACAGGCTGGTCGCGTTCGCAATGAGTCACACTTAACAGGCCATCGCGATCGCGAGAATGGGAACGCGAATGCGGAGAGTAAAAAAATATTGTGGTCCAGAAATTATTCTACGCGAACGCGTGAACCAGCACGCGAACGCGACGAGGGAGCCTGCAAAGCTACGTGAACGCGAGTGTATGCATGCGAATGCAATGAGGAAAAGAAGACTCTGCCTTCAACACCAAATAATACTACGCGAACGCGAGGGATAGAATGCAAACGCGAAGGAAGAAAAAGTTAAAGCTTCGCGAACGCGGGAGATTCAACGCGAATGCGAAGAAGGAAAAGGGTCTGCAATAGCTGAAGCAAAAAGCTGCAATTTTTCTAAGGCTAAAACAATCCCGAAACACATCCAAATAACACCCGAGCCCTCGGGGCTCCTAACCAAACACATAAAGTAACTTAACAACATCATACGAACTTATCTGTGCGATCAAATCACCAAAATAACATCAAAACAATGAATCAAACCTCAAAATCAATAGTTTTTTCCTCAAACTTCATTAAGTTCCAAATTTAGGATTTCAAGTCCGAAATACGTCAAACGACGTCCGATTTTAACCAAACTTCACAGAAAGGACTTAACTATATATAAAACCTGTACCGAGCGTCGAAACTAAAATACGGGCCCGATACCGTCGCTTTCTAATCAAGTTTCATTTCAAATTTTCTTAAACATTTCCAGAAAATAATTTTTCTTAAAAATTTATTTCTCGGGCTTGGGACTTCGGAATTCGATTCCGGGCATACGCCCATGTCCCCTATTTTACTACGAACCCTTCGGGACCGTCAAATCACGGGTCCAGGTCCTTTTACCTAAAAAGTTGACCGAAGTCAAATTTATTAATTTTAATACCAAAACTTACCATTTATCATAAAATTTCATATTTAAGCTTTCCGGCTACGCGCCCAAACTGCACAAACTAAACGAGGCGACTCTAAATGAGATTTTCAAGGTCTCGGAAGTACATAATTTATTTAAAACAGGTGAACACCTCTTAGGATCGTCACATCTTTATCCCCAAATTAGAAGGAAAAAAATAAAAGACAAGAAAACGACAAGAGAAGAACGAGTTTGATATAGTTGGCGGACCTTTGTGCTCCTATTCTCTGTCTCTCTTATTAGTTTCCCTTCTCGAGTCACAAGGATATTCTTATTCGTCAGTTTGACCAATGATTCATCATTTCTTTCCAAATACAGACAAATGCAATGGTTCTGGAAATCTCGAGAACGTATTCAATCATGTCTTTGCAGAGCCATATATATATATATGGCTTGCAGGTGTCTGTTTGGGTTTGCATCTGATCGGAAATAACCATGGCAAAGAAGTCCGAAGAATTATCAGAATACTTATCAGATGATGTGGAAGCCTATCCAAGTAGCGATAGCCTTACTATGAGTGATGATGAAGAAGAAACTGCTGATAAGGAGGGTCAAATATCACCATTTTCTTCTCAGCAATGGCCCCAAAGTTTCAGGTTAATACTTCACTTCACTTCACTTCACTTCCCATAACTTGTCCACAATGATTAGGGAACAAATCACTTTATTGCTTATGTTCCATTCAAACTCCGGTGTCTTATAGTTTGTGTTTCAGTTTTATGGACCAAACATTGGGTATCAATTTTGGGTAACAACTGTAAAAGGGAAAAAAAGGATTTAATGAGAATCCTATGTTATGTAGTAGGAACTTGTTTAGATAAAATTGTTGCTTTCTATCAACCTTAGTTTTTAGACGACACATAAATACACTTCTACATGGCAACGACTGGAATTACCCCCCCTCCCTTTCTTTTTTTTCAATTTCAGTTGCTTGGCCCAGCTTCCTTTTTTCTACCTGACTGATATATCTTGTTTGAGTCAATAGTATCAAAAATGTTTGGCATGTCAGAAGAAAAAATATCTAATAGGTTAAGGTTAACGAGCTACTTTGCTTGAGTGGTGGGTTTACATAACAGAGAGATTTGGGAATTGGAAAAACTGAGGATTAGTTCTTGGGACCATACTCACCATGATACACAAATTTCACAATGAATTCAAGAGATAATCCAGCGATGCCACATCAGTGTAGTAGTTACAAGTTAGTTAACAATGCCATGTCAGCTTGTTAGTTACAAGTTAGTTAGAAATCAGAAAACTAGTTAGAAGCAGTCGAGTTAGTTAGATAGAGAAGCAGTCATTTGCAACCTTTATATTCCAATGTAATTGTCAGTTACAGGCATCTATGAATCTATTACAATTTCCTCTCAAATCTCCTTATCTCTATTCTATTCTTCTCTCTATATTTCTTCTTCAACTCCATAGCTGAATTCTCGAGTACTTGAACTCCTGAACAGCTGCTCGATCCTCGAATTCCTTGTAGAATTCCTGCAATTGAGTAACAAACTGAGTATCACACCATTATATGTTAGCACCTCCTGTTTTTCCGTTCTGACCTGAGGAGGTCGCTTGTATTGGTGTGGCTATATATGGGCTGGATGATGTATGATGGGACATCGGTGATTAGAATAAAGCTCAGATGTTATCGTCTCGACACCGCATGTGAAGTACTTTTGGAAATCATGTTTTGAAAGGGTTGAAAAGGGTTTGGGATGTGAGGCCAAATTTGCAAGTTGTGCAATTAAAGGTGTGTTTGAGAGTCTTGACACACGGGAGGGATAGCCTAATAGAGAGGGCCGTTTTGAGGTTGAAATTTCGAGCCAATGATTCATCAAGAGAGAGAAGTGGGAGAAGCAAACATAGGCTCCCAGGTTTTTTTTTTTTTCTGGATTGGGGTTTTTGGGGAGGGGCTGGGGGGTGGGGGAGTGGGAATTTGATTGGGCTTTACCATTTCATCAAGAAAAGGAAAAAAGTAGGTGCCTATGGGGAGGGTCTGATGGCTTATTGATGTGTGTTTGAAGTTAGGAGCTAGCCTGAGAAAAGAACCACTTCTTTGCTGTAGCTTTGGTGACAAACGCGCGAGGTTAGATCTCCACTATGAAAAAGGTTTATCTTTATATCAGATGTTTGCTTTGATTAGAAGAATGGGAGAGAAAAAGTTTCTTATGCTGTTCGTATGTATGATAACAGAGAGACAATTGACTCATATACGATTGCCGCATCACCAAGTTTCGGACTCCTACGACTTGGATCCAGTATTATATCTGAAGTCGATAGTAGAGATTTCTTGGACTCGGATGTGAAGACACATTTACTCGCTGAAAAGGAAAAAATTCAGGAGCAAAATGTCGTGGATGGAATCTCAGTAGCAAAGGCATCTTGGTCAGAGAAGGCTTCTTCATTGCATGAGCAATTGGTTGGGGAATTACCAATTTCCTATGGATGCAGCTTAACTCAGACTATATTCAATGGTAAGAAAAACCTTGATGTTGTTCAGAGTCTTTTCTTCTGTTATATCAGTAATTCAGTATCTTTGACAATCTGAACGAGCAGGATGAAACAACTTCCAGTGAATAGCTTTACTATGGGATATACCTGAAAATCTACCTAGGAGGGAGATCTTAGGATTTTGAAATCAGAAGTGCTGAATCTGCAGTCTGCTAATAAGTGATAATCTGAGATAATCTCTTTTTATCTGTTTTAGGTGTCAATGTCATGGCTGGAGTTGGACTGCTCTCTACTCCTTATACAGTGAAAGAAGCTGGTTGGGCTAGTTTGTTAGTGTTGGTAATTTTTGCAGTTATATGTTGGTACACAGCTTCTCTTATGAGTCATTGCTTCAAGAGCAGGGAAGGAATCACAACCTATCCCGATATTGGAGAAGCTGCATTTGGAAAATTTGGACGCCTCATAATATCTGTGAGTTATTTTAATCTGTAGTTGCTTGATCCTATGTGCAATCAGTTCCAAGTTTCAGAAGTTTAATCTACAGTTGTTTGATGCTTTGATCCTATGTGCAATCAGTTCCAAGTTTCAGCTATGGAAATCTTGTGGATGAGTAATTTTAAGATTTCACTCTAATATCCCCTCCCTGTGTATCCTAATAATGTAGTCCCCCAGTCATCTTCTTTTAGTGGGACTAAATCTTTCCCTGATTTTCTCCATGGCTTGTTTAGGTTAATTGTTTACCCTTTGTTTAGTAATTAACCACAAATTAGTAGAATGAAAATTAACTATTTATGTCTTTAGGATGTGCCCATGCTTTCTTTCACCTAGTTTCCTACCAATCCTTCTTCTAAAACTACCAATGGTCGCCTTTCTGTCAGAAGTCACTAGTTTTGCCTTCGTCTTTCCACTTTTCCTCTTTCATCAACCACATTCTGTTTGCCTTTCACCTACTTGGATAAATTAGGATAAAAAGAAATTACTGGCGGATTCAAGTTAGTAGTTGGATACTCCAAAAAGCTTGTCGGTAACAGCAATGTCCACTTTTATCCCTACCAAGTACCAACTGCACTATGTGACTTTCATTTGCCTCTGTTACTATAAAACCTTTTATCATGACATTGTCCGGGCGAAAATAGAATGCTTCCAGCTGTTAGTTAAAAATGTTACTTCATGTTAGATCAATTCAGTTATGGAGTGGGAACAAATGTTTAGTAATTTGGACCCGGTAAATGTAGCTTTCTGAACTGCTAGCATATAGTGTTTCAATTGGATGGATATTGTGATTTGCTGGGGGAATTTTTATTTCATGATGCCAACGGGGAACAATACCAAACTTCTTTTTGGCTTAAATATAAAGTTACTGGCTGAAAATATGAGTAAGCTGATTTATGCTTACCGGGACAAAGGAAAAAACTGATTGCTCGTTATAGATTGTTTGTCTTTCCTGACAATTTTCTGATGCTGTTCTGCTATTTCTTTGCAGATTATCTTGTACATTGAGCTCTATGTAAGTGAAGATTGGGTTTAGACCCTGTAGTTTCATTGTTCACCTAGACTCCATAACATCAGACCTCTAACATGTGTTCCACCAATGCAGTCATATTGTGTAGAATATATAATTTTGGAAGGAGATAACCTTACTACTCTTTTTCCCGGAACTTCACTAAACTGGGATGGCCTTAAACTTGATTCGACTCACTTCTTTGGGATCCTGACTGCCCTAGTTGTTCTGCCAACTGTTTGGTTGAGGGACCTTCGTGTAATATCATACCTCTCAGGTGCTCTTTTGACCAACATAAAGCGCTGACGTTGCTTCAAACAGTAGTACTCTTGGCATGGATGGTATTCAACCATCTTCTGAGAATCTTATTGATGTATTTGCAGCCTGCGGGGTCCTTGCGACTATAATAATTGCTCTGTGTGTGCTTTTCCTTGGTACGGTGGATGGAGTCGGATTTCATAATACCAATCAGGTTCTGAACTGGAGTGGGATTCCTTTTGCTATTGGGGTATATGGCTTTTGCTTCTCTGGGCACTCAGTGTTCCCAAACATCTACCAATCTATGGCTGACAAATCAAAATTCAATGACGCAGTAGCAATATGGTATGGTTTTCTACTATTGAATTGTTTTATGCATTTTCCTCAATAGTCCGTTAATGACCAACACCTTCTTGTTATGCAGCTTTATTCTGTGTATTCTAATATATGGAGGTGTTGCAATAATGGGGTATCTCATGTTTGGTCAAAGCACATTGTCTCAGATTACTTTAAATATGCCTGAGGATTCAATCGCTTCAAGAATAGCAGTATGGACCACTGTATGTATGCTTTCTGTTTTTCCCTTCAAAATATTCCTGAATCTTATTTGGCAATCATTAATTTTTATCTTTATTCTTGCTCTACCATGCAGGTTATCAACCCATTCACGAAGTATCCTTTTACACTCTGAAATATCAGTAGAGAATTTAGATTGCATGTCTTAAGTACACAAAAGAAAAGAACTTTGCATATCCTTATGCTTTCCTTAAAATTTGCACTTGCACAGATATGCATTGCTGATGAATCCTTTGGGAAGAAGCATAGAGGAATTGCTGCACCCAAGAATCTCTAATAGTTTCTTGTGTTTTATTCTCCTAAGGACAGTGCTCGTCTTTTCTACCCTGTGCGTTGCATTTATAATTCCCTTTTTTGGTATGTAACATTATCTTTCAGCTACGATATAAGATATTTAACTTAAAATTTCTAATCTCATTTTAGTTCACTGAAGGCTATTCTCCTATCAGTACTTATTCTTTATGCACATAATCTGGAACCCTACAGGCTTTATGAATCTTCTTCATCACTTCCGCTTTATGCCAGCCCAGCTTATTCCCATACCAAAAGTTTGTCTTTTAAGGAAAATTAGTTTTATAAAACTAGAGGTTCTCCAATGGCACACTTATCCCTACAATGACATGCAAGTCTCTAGCTGAATTCTAGATACTCTTGGCAAACACTGAATCAAATGTAAATCAGACTGTGAGAAAGCACGGGTAATATTATTAATTACTTAATTAAAGTGTCGTACAACCCTATTTATATACCGTGAGTACATAGTAATATTTATCTACTTCCTGATGTGGGACACTTATAGACAACTAACTACTTAATACTCCCCCTCAAGCCGGTGCATATAAATCATATGTAACGAGCTTGTTACAGATGTAACTAATACGAGAACTAGTAAGAGACTTACTGAAAATATCTGCTAGCTGATCATTCAACTTCACAAATTTTGTAACAATATCTCCTGAGAGTATCTTTTCTCTGACAAAGTGACAGTCGATCTCAATGTGTTTAGTCCTCTCATGGAATATGAAGAGCAGCTTGATTATCACACACCAGTTCCACCTTGCGGATTTCTCTGAACTTCAACTCCTTGAGCAACTGCTTGACCCAAACTAGCTCACACGTTGCCATAGCCATGGCCCGATATTCGGCTTCGGCGCTAGACCGAGCAACTACATTCTGTTTCTTGCTCTTCCAAGAGACCAAATTAACTCCTATTAGAACACAATATCCAGATGTAGAACGTCTATAGAAGGTGATCCTGCCCAATCAACATCCGTGTACCCAACAATCTGTTCGTGCCCTCGATCCTCGAATAGTAACCCTTTGCCTGGGGATGACTTTATATATTGAAGAATGCAAACAACTGCATCCCAGTGACTATCACATGGAAAATCCATAAACTGATTTACAACACTCACCGGAAAAGAAATGTTAAGGTCTAGTCACCGTGAGGTAATTCAAGTTGCCAACCAACCTCCTATATCTCGTAGGATCTCTAAGAGGCTCCCCCTGTCCAAGCAAAATCTTAGTATTCGGATCCATATGAGTGTCAACAGGTTTGCAGCCCATCATTCAAGTCTCCTCAAAAATGTCTAAGGTATACTTCCGCTGTGAAATAACAATACCTAAGCTAAATTGGGCGACCTCAATACCTAGAAAACACTTCAATCTGCCCAGACCCTTATTCTGGAAGTACTGAAAGAGATGCTGCTTCAGATTAGTAATACCATCCTGATCATTGTCAGTAATAACAATATCATCAACATAAACCACCAGATAAATACACAGATTAAGAGCAGAATGTCGATAAAACACAGAGTGATCAGCTTCACTACGAGTGGTGGTTGTTCCATATAAACTTCTTCCTCAAGATCACTATGGAGAAAAGCATTCTTAATGTCTAACTGATAAAGAGGCCAATGACGTACGGCAGCTATGGACAAAAAAAAACGAATAGATGCTACTTTAGCCACGGGAGAGAAAGTGTCACTATAATCAAGCCCAAAAATCTAAGTGTATCCTTTTGCAACATGACGAGCCTTAAGCCGATCAACCTGGCCATCTGGGCCAACTTTGACCGCATAAACCCAACAACAACCAATAGTAGACTTACCTGAAGGAAGAGGAACTAGCTCCCAAGTGTCACTAGCATGTAAAACAGACATCTCCTCAATCATAGCATGTCGCCATCCTGGATAAGATTGTGCCTCACATGTAGACTTAGGAATAGAAACAGTGGACAAAGATGATATAAAAGCATAATGAGGTGATGACAAACGACTAAGTTGCTCGGACACGGGTGCGGGTGTCCGACACGGGTGTGGATCTAGAGGTCGGGTCCTTCGAGATGTAAATTCTAAGATTTGGGGATGCGAATCCTAGTACGAATACGTTTACGGGGATCCGGCTAAAAATTATTCAGGAAAATAAAAATATCTTTAAATTATAAGATATTTTGTGGAATACTTATGTATAGCTTATAAAGTGTGGATTTCTTTTCTATTTTCAAGTTGTAAATTAGTAAAGGATTGATTTCCTAGATAAATGTTATTTTTTTCAAGTTTATATTATATTTGGTTCTGATTTCTGGAATCAAATGTATCTCGTCTTGAATTTTCCTATCTGTCGTAGTCAAAATACCCAAAATTGTTTGACCATATCTGGTACGGATCCCATACCCACACCCTTACTAGTGTCGTGTCGACACGGGTACGACACCTAAACTGTCATGTCGGAGCAACTTAGACAGACGATGATAAGTTAAACCGACATAATGAGAATTAGGATTAAGTGTAGATCGTACACCTTTGCGGAGTGCAATTGGTTGACTAAGAGGAGACAAGTCTACAGTAGGTGCAGAATCTGATGCAGGACGTGAATTACTTGGGCTTGATGCTGGACGTGGACGATGATGATAAGTAAAGAGTGGTGGAGCTGCAGAAGGTTGAACCGGACTAGGTGGTGGAACTGGAGCTATGGGTGGTGGAATTGCAATTGGAGGAGTTGTAATTGGAACTGTAGGTGGTGGAGCTGGAGTTGTAGAGGAAGATGAATGAGAGATAGTGACTGAATCTCCAAAAGATGAAACTGGTAGCACCTCAAAAATATCTAATTGATTACCCGGACCTATTAAGTATGATTGGGTTTCAAAGAAGGTAACATCAGCGGACATAAGGTATCGCGGGAGGTCAGGAGAATAGCATCGATACCCCTTTTGCTTTCTCGAGTGACCCAGAATTACGTACTTAAGAGCACGAGGAGCTAACTTATCTTTTCCTGGAGTAAGGTTATGAACTAAACACATGCTTCCAAAGACACGGGGTGGAAGAGAGAACAAAGGTAACTAGGGAAACATGATAGAAAATGGAACTTGATTCTGGATAGCTGAAGGTGTCATACGATTAATAAGATAGCAAGATGTAAGAACTGCATCCTCCCAAAAACGCAACAGAACATGAGATTGTACGAGTAGGGTACGCGCAGTTTCAATAAGATGTCTATTCTTTCTTTCAGATACCCCATTTTGTTGAGATGTATACGGACAAGATGTTTGATGAATAATACCATGAGAGTTCATAAACTGTTGAAATAGGGAAGACAAATACTCTAGGGCATTATCACTACGAAATGTGCAGATGGAAACCCCAAATTGATTTTTGAATTTCAGCGTGGAAGATCTGGAAATTAGAAAATAACTTAGACCGATTTTTCATCAAAAATATCCAAGTGCACCTGGAATAATCATCAATGAAACTGACAAAGTAGCGGAATCCCAAGGTAGAACTGACCCAACTAGGATCCCAAACATCTGAATGGACTAAAGTGAATGGTGACTCTGCTCGATTATCAAGACGCCGAGGAAAATGGGAGCGGGTATGCTTACCGAGCTGACATGACTCACACTCTAGAGTGGACATGTGAGATAAACCAGGTACCATTTTTTGAAGTTTTGACAAACTGGGATGTCCCAGCCGTTTATGTAATAGATCTGGTGAATCGGTAACTAGACAAGTTATTGAAGGAAGACAAGATGTGAGTCCAGGTGATTTTGCAAGGATAAGGTAATAAAGTCCATCTGATTCACGCTCGGTACCAATGATCCAGCCCGTACTGCGTTCCTCTATAAAAACAAGGTCATCAAGAAATAAAACAACGTATTTAAGTGATTTGGCTAAGCGACTAACGGCTATGAGATTAAAAGGACTATTGGGAACATAAAGAACTGAATCTAAAGGTAAGGAAGGAAGTGGGCTTGTTTGACCAATTGCAGTTACCATGGTTTGAGTCCCATTGGCTATTGTGACTCTTGGAAGAGATTGAGAATACGAAATACTAGTAAAAAGAGATTTGTTACCAGAAATATGATCAGATGCACATTGATCAATGATCCAAGACTCAAAAGTTGAAAATTAGGAGACACAAGTCACACTACTATCTGTTTGAGCAATGGAAGCTCTCTCTGAAGATGTCTGTTTACATGCTTTGTACTGAAGGAATTCAATATAATCCGGTAAAGAAACCATCTGGTTTGGATGCAATACATTGGATCCAACGGACTGTGAGTTAAAGGCTTTAGATACGGATGCCATTAGTATGTTGCACCAGAAAAAAAGCAGAATTTTTCTGAAATTACTATTCATGTCGGAAAAATATAAAAGTGGTCGGAACTTGATTTAAATTGGATGGGTAGGCTCGGATTTGCGAGGAAAAGACACTGTCCTAAAGAAGTAACACTCTCGCGTGCAGGCGTGTGGGCGTTGGAACTTCGGTGGAAAATTTCTTCCGGTGGCGCGTGGGGTGTCTTCTGACGGAGAATTTTTTATAGGTTGGTCGCCGGAGGCTGATCTACTTCATGGTGGTATTGGTTTTTGCACAACACTGACGAAAAGTGGCTTTTTACTTGCGGCAGACCATTGTTTGCCGGAAAAGACCTCCGGTTAGCTGATTTTTCTTCCCGGAGTCACTGAAATTTATGCACAGCGATAAATCTCTCACGATTGCTCTGATACCATGTGAGAAAGCACTGGAGAAAATAATATTATTAATTACTTAATTAAAGTGTTGTACAACCCTATTTATATACTGTGAGTACATAATAATATTTATCTACTTCCCGATGTGGGACACTTATACACGACTAACTACTTAACACAGACAAGAATAAAACCTTAATCCACGTGAATGGTAGCATTGTGTTATGAATCCTCTGTTTCATTGTGTTTTGTTGTTAGCTAAGTTTTATATTGGTCAACATGAATCCTTTGTCCAGTCTTGTGTAACCAAACATCTATCTCAACATATGTATTTCTATGCCATACAATCTTTTACATCTTAGAAGCTAAGTATTCAGTCCGGTATAACATTGTTGGGGTCGCAATTACTCAATTGAACTTGCCTACTTTTCACTTTGTTAGGTATCTTTTATTACCCAACATTCCCTGGTGTGCTCCTCCATTTCAGCCATCTTATTTTAATTCTGCGTGTTGCATGTTCATCTATCACCAACTCTCTTAGAAGACTAAGTTTCTATTAGGGCACCATAACCCTGCCTAATCTGATTTTATCTCTGCTAAGAAAAGATAGAGAAAAAGAAGGTAATCTTGAACAATATACTCCCTCCGTTTCATATTAAACGAGGTACTTTCCTTTTTAGTATGTTCCAAAATAAATGATACATTTCTAAATTTGGAAATAATTCAACTTTAAACTCCTCATTTTACCAATTTTACCTTTAATGAGAAGCTTTTATAACCACACAAAAGTCATGGCCCCACAAAGCTCCCCTTAAGCTTTTAAGACCACAAATTTCAAAAGTTTTTCTTTTTTTCCTTAAGCTCCGTGCCGAGTCAAAGTACCTCATTTAATTTGAAACGGAGGGAGTAGTATATCTGAGTCAATTTTTAATTGATGTGTTTTTCTTCTAACATCAAAATTTTATGAATTCACTAAGTCTCTCTTCAGCCAGAAGCTTTTCTGGTTGCAAATATTACTGCTGCCACTTGCTTTAGTTCGTGTGATAATTCTTGGATAATTAGCAAAAGAGGTCACATATATATATATATATAAGAGCATTTATGAGTAAGATTAGCTGTATGAAGCCTTCTGGTCCGGGTGCTTTACCATTTTGCTGAAAACAGGAAGACATTGATCGCTGGTTAACGAAATAAGAATTATGAAACGTATGATAATGACGACATAAAGATGGAGGTCTAAAAAAGTTCTGTTTGATATCAACCCTAGAAATAGCTAGCGTGGTTTTCATGTATAAGTAAGCACATGTATCTCCTTAACTTCCAGAATGGTTTGTTTAGATGTTTCTGATTGTGCTTGTACCATTGTAAATCCATCCAGACATGGATTGCATTCAAAGAGAAAGCAAATTGCAGAGTTTAAGCTTTGATAATGTTCTTCCTCTCTATATTGCGTTCATAAAGCACCGAATATGTGCATCAAGCAAGAAGCTTCACCTTAGGGATGTTTGGTTGATTAAATAAATCTATGAGACAATTTCTAGCTATACAGTCATAAATCACTTTTGTTGCAGGTCTTGTGATGGCTCTGATTGGTTCTCTTCTCAGTATACTGGTGGTAAGCTCGTTTCTAGTTTTATTGGATCTAGAACCTATTGTTTTTATATCACAGACTGATAATCTTTTCTTGGATATCCAAACTGATAAAGTGGGTGACCATCTCATCTAAAAGCTTAAGCTGTTAGAGAGAACACACTTTTATTTACTTAATTATGTCTTCGATACAAACCCTCAAAGCTTGCTTTCAATTATCAAAAGTTTATTATTTATTTAGTGAAACCTATTTTTCCTCGCTGTACTTGGCTATATCTTGAAATTATTGTTTTTTTTTAATATTACAGATAATAACTTTTTCTTTGATATGCAAGCCATTAAGCTGGCAATGATGAAAAGCTTATTGCCTATTTAGTGCAACCCATTTTTTCCTCTCTGTACTTGACTGTGTTGTCTTCCTGATATTTTTCTTTGGTTTGATCCTTATGCTTCTGGAAACATATTGGTAGAACTATCTTCTTTGATAATTATATTTCTCATAATCAGATAAGTACAATGTTGGTAAGATTTCAAATAATGCAGAATATATCGGGACTCCCCTGGACTTGACGACTTTTTATTCAGTTCACACCAATACTTTTCGGCCTATAACCCGTTGAACTTGGCTATTTTATAGGCTCGACCTCCGGGAACTGACAACCCATGGAAGTGTGACACACACGCTGCCATGTGGATTTTTTTGTTCACGTGTCGTTTTTAATGATACAATATAGTTTTACCCTTTTAAATACACAAATTATTTGGATAATCTTTTTCGGACAAAATCTAAAGGAACAAAACGTGGAACAAGAGTATTTTGGGTATAATTGTTTATTTGGCTAAAGATAATGATATTCTAATCAAGTTATATTTACATATTTGCCCAGAAAGTAGAAAAATATACCGTTAGAACAAATAATCATGGCATCTAACTACATCTGCAACAACAAATCTTGTATAATCTCACAAGTGGGGTCTGGAGAGGTTAGTGTGTATGCAGACCTTACCCCTACCTTGAGGGTAGAGGGGCTGTTTTTGATAGACGACCTGCTCAAGAAAAAATGAAAAGAAAGCAGTAGCAATAAGTAATAACAATAACAGGATAATAAGAAAACAAAGCGAAAGGAACAAAATGTAGAAATAGAGATCTAACAAGAATAGAATACAAGGCTAACCACTAATACTACAGGTATGGGGAAGAAACACTCTCGACTACCTACTAACCTTCTACCCTAAGTTTCGGCCCTCACACCTTCCTATCAATGGTTATGTCTTCAGTAAGTTAAAACAACATAAAATCCTACCTAATCACTTCGGCCCAGTACTTCTTTGGCTTATCTCTACTTCTCTTCAGATCCACCAAGGTCAATTTCTCACATTTTCTCACTGGGACATAAGTTCTTCTCTTCTTCACATGCCTAAACCATCTAATTCTCGCCTTTTGCATCTTGTCCTATACCCTGTTCGTGTATCTTTATTCCTAATCTTATCAATCTTAATATGCCTGCACATCTATTTCAACATTCTTATTTCTGCTACTTTCATCTTCTAGACATGGGAGTTCTTAATGAGCATACAAGCTCAAATCGCATAAGCTTGCAAGCACTATGCCTTAGCTAGAGCAATAATTTACTAACAAGAAAGGGATACCAAAAAATCGACTGAATGACCGGAGATACCAACTCCAAAAGAAAAGAACCCGAAATATAATCGGGGTGTCGAGGCATTGCTGCAGAACCAGGCGATGTTGATTACCCCCTGTCCACGCGCCGCCACGCGCCGCCATTGCCACTAGTTGTTACTGCTTTATCGCTGCCGCATGCGCCTTACGCGCTACTCGGATGTACTTGGAAAACAGACCAAATCCACAATTGGAACTCCATTACTTTGGATAAAAGACTTTTTTTGGCTAAAAATTAATGAAATTTAACCAAATATTTTATAAATTTGACCCAAAAAAGAATAAAGATACAGTTGATTATACATAGTCATTGCATGAAGAGAAGAAATACATAAAAAAAAATCTTCTCTAGAAAATGCACCATTAGAAATCCGTTACTTTGGCTAAATCTTCTTTATTTGGCTAAAATAATGGAGTTTCAACTAAGGTTTGTATATTTGGCTCGAAAAAGAATTACACAATTGGAACAAAAAGCCCTTATTAAAAAAGAGGGGAAAAATCATAGTTGGGATAATATACGCTATTTATATTAAGAAGAAACAAGGAGAAATATAGTTGGAACAATTATATCATTGTATTTGATTATTTGAAAACTAATAGTTGAAAAATGCCCCTCTTGGAAAATGATTTTTTCAAATTTCTTCTGTGTCGCACCTAAAAGAGAGCGTTTTCACGCTCTTTGCACATCAGCGTCTTGGGGGGGTCGAGACTATCAGATTGCCAAAGTTCAGGAGGATAACTAGGCCAACCTAAAATTTAGGTATGAGCCGAATAAAATTGGTCAAGGGTCCCTATATATTGTACCTTTAAATAATGGTTTAGACTCTATTGGGGGCCTGGGGCCAAATGACAGAAGCTGCAGGTGCAATTCTAATTGATTTTTCAAATGGTTAAAAGGTCGAGTCAAATTCAGTTGAGCATTATGCTTCTTGGATGCCGTGATAGATCTCTTCTTTTTACCAAGAATATCTTGATAAATTCCTCTTTACATCCAAACAGTCGCCCTCGCCTCTCCCTTCCAAATATAAATAAATAAATAAATATACAATGGATGATATGGGTCTAATATTCAAAATAATGGAGCTTGACGAGGTAGAACTTTCCCGTCAAAGTTCCAAATGAAGAGTTGAGCTGTTTAGTTCGTATTTCTTAACTGTTTAGCCAGCCTATGAATAGTTACTGTTTCAGCACATTGATGAATATTCTAATGTCCTTCACTTGCCAAAACTGATAGCTGTTTTCAGACTTTAAAACCATTTAGTACAAATAGAGAGGCAACCAGAGTCCTGGGGTAGAATGCGTAAACCACGACTTGTTAGATGTTTGACTGGAGATGTCCGCTGATTATTTTACTTCTGCTCTCAATTTTATGCTGGTCAATATATCTGAATCTTTTTGCTTTTCAGGCTGTAATAATGCCAGCTTTATGTTTTCTAAAGATTATTGGAAAGAAAGCAACAAGGACACAGGTAATTGATGTATCGCTGTTGGCATTAAATGTTTAGGCTTGATTTCCATTTTCTGGCCATAAACCGTTTGGCCCTTGCTTGCTTACTAGTTACAGAAATATGACAAGAACACGAGAATTAACATATCATTTCCCGTTTTATATTTTCTTGATTATTAATTCTAGGTGATGGAATTTGGGTAATGTTGAGTAATGATGATCATCAATGTTTGACGTTTTCAGATGGTTTGTAGCATCAGCATTATTGCAATAGGCATTGCAAGTGCAGCTTTAGGGACTTACTCATCGCTCTTGAAAATTGTGAAGAAATACTGAAATCCAATACAGTCGACAAAGCTTGGAGGCGAACATATTACCAGTATAACATTTCTTGTGTACTCCCTGACTGAACTTTTGATCTCTATCCCAAATTTTACCTAATCTTCTTCTCAGCTTCACTTTCCAGCAACTTTGCGACCCATTATCGTTTTATTATCAGTGTGAGTTGGCTACTAATACTTGATGGACCTCTGCATCTCTGTTTTTGGCTTTGATTGCCTATGTTAGCTGTTCCAACATGATTTAGTGGTTTGAGAATGATTAGAAGAGGAGAAATGCCTTTGTTCTTTGATCAGTGCAAGTGTTGCTTATGTTAACGGGTGCAGAACTAATCTCCCTTTTTTTAAAAATAAATAAATTAGAAAGTGTACGTTGCATCATAGATACACACTTAAAACAATAGCAGATGGTCTCATCAAACGTTATAAAGTATATGCGGGATCTGGAAATAAAAACCCCAACAGTAGGGACATGATCACTTTATCCAGTTTCTTGTTCAGTACGTGCATCAAGTAAACAAGATGGTAAAAATTGCACGGGCGCCCTATTTGGGCGCCCCTTTTTAATCTGTAGCTGCTTTGTCTTTTTGTTTATATCCGTACCCACTTTTTAAAATACTTCAGCTTCCCTTCATAATTGGAAAACTTTAGCTCTCTAAAGCTGAAGTTTTCTAGTTATAAAATAAAAAGAGCTGAAGTTTGCCAGTTATAAAATAAAAACTTCAGCTCTAGAGCTGAAGCTTTAGTTTTTATTTTATAACTGGCAAACTAAAGCTTCAGCTCTAGAGCTGAAGTTTTTATTTTATAACTTGAAAACTTTAGCTCTAGAGCTGAAGTTTCTGGGTTACTAAACAAAAACTTCAGCTCTAGGGAAGTTTTATGTTATAACTGGAAAATATTTTATTTTATAACTTGAAAACTTCAGCTTTAGAGCTGAAGTTTCCGGGTTACTAAACAAAAACTTCAGCTCTAAAGCTGAAGTTTTTATTTTATAACTGGCAAACTTCGCCGGTTACTAAACAAAAAATTATAAAATAAAACTTCAGCTCTAGAGCTGAACTTCAGACCCGGCTACTAAAATGCTGAAGTTTTGTGTAATTGCCTTTGCTACTTCAGCCCGTGTGCTGAAGTTATATGAAAAAGCGGGTATGCTTGCTATTTTTTTTGCAAAGCGGGCACAGGTTAAAATGTGGTACAAAAAGCGGGTATAGATGCAAATGCCCCAACAGGATGGCGGTGGATATTTTGTAAACATATTAGCTTACACTATCTGGAAAAAAATCTATACCGATAGCGACATATCAGTGCTAGTTTCTCAACACGTGCATTGCACGTGTATGTTGAGTAATGTAATATGTAATTTTGTAAAATAACATAGATATTACTAAAATAAAATTTAGAATAAATAATTATAAATGAAGAGCAAAGCATATCGTTTTTGAACGATTAATGTGGATCATCATATACAACAACAATAATAAAAAACTCAGCGAATTTCCACAAGTGGGGTAGTGGGGTCTGGGAGGGTAAGATTTATGCGGTCTTACCCCTAACCCTAGAAGGCAGAGGCTATTTTCAATAAATCATTGGCTAAACAAAAGTTGAAAAGAAGTAATGGAAACAAGTAATAACAACAAGATAAAACGAAGACCGAAACCAAGGTAACAACTAAACGGTAGGTAATAATAGCAATCTAAGATTAACAAGACATCAAACTAACACTAATGCTATCGAACAAATTAAGACAAAATGGAAATTTTCGACTATATTTCTACCCTAATCTTCGACCTCCACAGTCTCCTATCAAGGGTCATGTTCTCAGTAAGCTCCAGATGTGCTATGTCCCGCCTAATCACCTCTTTCCAAGACTTCTTTGGCCTACCTCTACCCCTCCTCATAACCACCAAGGTTAACCTCTCACACTCCTAACTGAGCTTTTGTGCTCCTCCTGTTAACATGTCCTTCTCAACCTCGCCTCCCGCGTCTTATCTTCCATGGGGGTCATTCCCACCTTATCCCTAATAACTTCATTCATAATCTTATCTAACCTGGTATGACGGCACATGCATCTCAACATCCTCATTTCAGTTACTTTCATCTTCTGGACATGAAAGTTCTTGATCAGCCAACACTCTGCCTCATACGGCATAGTCGGTCTAACTACTGCTTTATAAAACATACCTTTAAGTTTCAGTGATACATTCTCATCACACAAGACACGGGAAGCGAGCCTCCACTTCATCTACCCCGCTCCAATATACTGTGTGAAATCCTCATCAATCTCCCCTTCACCTTGTAATATTTACCCAAGGTACGTGAGACTTCCTCTCCCCGGGATGACTTGTGTATCAAGCCTCACATCCATATCTGCTTCCTGGGTAATGTTGCTGAACGTGCACTCAAAGTACTTCGTCTTAGTCCCAACTTGAAATCCTTAGACTCAATAGTTTGTCTCCAAACCTCCAACCTCTCATTAACACCATCTCGCATCTCGTCAATCGGAACTATATCATCTACAAATGACATACACTATGGCACCTCCCTTTGTATGTGTCGAGTCAATGCGTCCATTGCTAAAAAAAATAAAAACAGGCTAAGGGTTGATCCTTGATGCAACCCTATCACAAGCGGAAAATATTTCGAGTCTCCGCCTGCTGTTGTCACCCATGTCTTAGCTCCATCATACATGTCCTTAATCACCCTAATGTAGGTTACATGCACACCTTTAGTCTCTAAACTCCTCCATATAATCTCTCTCGGCACTTTGTTGTATGACATCTCTTGGTCAATGAACACCATATGCAAGTCCCTTTTCATTGTCCTATACTGCTCCATCGACCAATCTCGTTACAAGATGAATGACTTCCGTAGTCAAATGATCCGGAATGAAACCGAATGTGGTTCTCAGAAATACTCGCTCATCACCCTCCCTTCCACCACCCTCTAACCAAACTTTCATTGTATGACTTAGCAGCTTGATATCCCTATAGTTGTTGCAACTCTGGACATCACCCTTGTTCTTGTACGTCATATAGTAACATGTAAATAATTAATGTTGATCATCGTATACAAACATGTTTGTTATGGTTAAGATGATAGGATATTGTCTGAATCTACGAAGATGAATAATTAAAGTTTAGTTAGATATATGTGATTCTTTTTTACTTATTTTGATTTTATGTAATATAAATATGTAATGAAGTGTACTTCACTTAATACTTATAGACAATATTTCTAGTGTATATATACAGTGGCGGAGCCACATACACCCAAGGGGTGTCAACCGACACCCTTTCGTCGGAAAATTATACTGTTTAGCTAGGTAATTTTTAAAAAAATATGTATATATACTATATAATGACACCCCTTGACTTCTTGGTGAGTTTATTTTTTTATATTTTGACTCCCCTTAATGAAAATCCTGGCTCCGCCACTGTATATACATCTCATCAGTTTTGATTGCTCTGTCATAACTGAGGCCGTTGTTGAAACAAAAACCTACTTTATTAAATACAAAAATTATATTCTAACAAGACAACTGGAGCAAGTACCTATAAACTAAAAAGCAAGACTACTAAACTGTCAAGCTCCACAACAGATATTAATAAATTTAGGAACTTGATTTTAAAACTCACTTACAATGAAAGTTAGATGGGGTGGTTGAACTACTACGGCAGGTAAAGTGATCAATACAACACATTGAATCTTTGATTCCCTTTGGATCAACTGTTGCCTACAGTATGGATGAAGAATAGAGTCAATGACCGTTTTCATTATCAATTAACGGATAACTCGAACTCACAACCTCTTGGTTGGAAGTGGAGGTTGCTTACCGTCAGAGCAAACCCTCTTGTCCATACAAATGTTCAAAGCAAAAGAACAAAAATTCAAGATATTCAGCTAAAACCTCTATAGTTTAATAAGCTGATTTTTTGAATTTTCTCCAAATAATGTCTCGAGTGTTAGTGCATTGACGTAATTCTAATTATTAAAAAGCAAAAGTATTACTAATAGTATGATTGTATAATTCAAAAAACCTGTTAAAAGAATACAAAGCAAATTATCATTAGATAAAATATATCAGAAAAAGAATGACACTTTTCAAATTAATGTTCGTTACAAACATACACTAAACTTTGAACGTTCAGTCCAAACAAAATTCATTCCAAAACAAATATACCAAACTCTGCAAAAACATGAGTAACTTAAATCAAACAGTACCTCCATTACAAAATAAAATGTCACCATGTACAGTATGTTGGCTAAACGACCCAAGTCTCTTTAAAAAATAAAATAATTGGAAACATCTCACTATAGAGCAATCAACCTTGCTCATATATTCACTGTCACACCTCCTTTTTTCGGAGATTATGGGCAAATGAGTTTTTTCAATTAAAGTGATATTATTTAAAAAGGCATAAATTTTATAATTTTAAAGGGAGTTGCTACTTCGATATTTGATTTCGGTGTTCCAATTTACTAATTTTGAAATTCCTTTTCAAGGAAAGTTTTGACTCCAGATATGGTCCGCGGACATAGAAGATTGGGTAAGAAATTTTATTGGCCGGGGATAATGTGTAGGACATTCCTTGAGTTCCGTGATTCTACCACGATCTCTTAATTATTGTCACGACCCGAATTTCCCACCCTCGGGAGTCGTGATAGCGCCTACTAATAGGAGCTAGGCAAGCCAATTATCAATTACCTTTTTAACGAACCTTGACGATATTAGAAATAATGAAACATTTAATAATAAAGCGGAAGTCTCAAACATAGTTAACTGAAAGAAATGCGGAAGTTTAACAAATCGTCTACCCAAGACTGGTGTCACAATACTCACGAACGTATAGAGAATACTAAATACACGGTTTGAATGAAACATAAACTGTCTGCTTCGTTACAATGATAACAAACTGAATAAAATAGAAAGGACTCCGGGCCTGCGGACGTAAGCAAGGCTACCTCGAATGTCCCTGGACTGAAAGCTCGCTCCCGGAATGCTACTGCTACTCAAATGCTGCTCCTACTCAAATGCTGCTCCAACACCTGGATCTGTGCAAAAAGATGCACAGAGTGTAGCATCAGCACAACCGACCCCATGTGCTGGTAAGTGCTTGGTCTAACCCCGGTGAAGTAGTGACGAGGCTAGAGCAGACTACCAGATAAACCTGTGCAGATATATATACAAGTACAATAAAATAATAGTGGAAAGTAAACAATTAAAACTGGGAGGGGAACATGCTTATGGGATAGCAGATAAAACGGAATATCAAGAATAACAAGGAAACTACATCTGATTTCTTCTAACACAGAATAAGGGAAAACAAACTACTTTCACTTGTTTCAATTTCCTCTCGTTGCAGGCGTGCAACTCGATCCCATTTCTCAAAATATCACGTGGTAGGCGTACCACTCGATCCCATTTCATAATATCACGTGGTAGGCGTACCATTCGATCCCATTTCATAATATCACATGGTAGGCGTACCACTCGCTTCCATTTCATAATATCACGTGGTTGGCGTACCACTCGCTTCCATTTTATAATATCACGTGGTAGGCGTACCACTCG
>MU701870.1:1767-15766 GCA_026770625.1 Nicotiana glauca | reverse complement strand
GGAACATAGCTCTCTAAAAATATCTAATACATGATTAAAATAGAGTAATATGCAACCATTTTGTATTTTTTTTTTTTTATGATGAAAATAAAGCGAAGGAGTCAAAATAGTTGAAATAGTTATATTAGGCCTAAATTAAATATTTACATGCTAAAAATGGGTAAAATTTTTGGGGATGGTCAAAAATCACATGTCAACAGCGGCGTGCAACCCGATCCAATATAATGTATGTTGCGGCATGCAACCCGTTCCAAATATACATAACTTACAGTAATCATAACCACAAATCTTGGCAAGGGATTAATTATAAAATACTCTAACCCGGCAAGGGAACTCAATAGTACAAGTATACTCACCCCGGAAAGGGAGAAACAGCCATAACCAATCACAATTCGAATTTTATCATTTCTATTATCACGATTTCTAATTCATAATTTACTTCCACGAAAATAAGCTAAACCTTTGCTCAATATCACAAGTCTACTCACTATTTCATCCTTAGTATTATTTAAGAACATAACATATGTCAATTTAAGACTCACGGTCATGCTCGAAACCGACATATATATACTCGTCAACATGCATATATGTCGTACACCACAAGAAACACATAGCAAATATGACTCAACTCTTCATACCTCAAGCTAAGGTTAAATCGAACACTTACCTCGATGCTTTGAATTCAACTCAAGTCTCAATTATATCCTTACCCCTCGATTACACCACCAATCCCCTCAAATCTAGTCACAAGTTATTTAATTACATCAATAAACGTAAAATGAATCAATTTGAATGCATAAAAATGAATTTCCCAAAGTTTTACCCAAAAATTTTCAAAATCGCCCTCGGGCCCACATGGTCAAAACTCGAGGTTCGAACCAAAACCCAGCTACCCATTCCCCCACGAACCCAAATATATGATTTGTTTTGAAATCGGACCTCAAATTGAGGTCCAAATCCCCAATTTTTGAAAAACCTAGGTTCTACCCAAAATACCCAATTTTCCCATCAAAATCTTTGATTTGAAGTTGAAATTATGTTAAAAGATGTTTAGGAGTGAAGAAAATGAGTTAGAAATCACTTACCAATCATTTTGGAGAAGAAATATTGTTTGGAAAATCGCCTCTTATGTTTTGGGTTTTTGAAAAGTGTAAAATAACTGAAATTTCCGTTTATTTATACCCCTCTAAAGCTCCCTGTGCGGACCGCGCGAAAAGGACTGCGGCCGCACAGGCCTACCTGAAGACCTGCAGATCATAGCCTCGTGCGTACCGTACAAAGCCGACTGCGACTGCACATCATCCACCGCGGACCGCTCAAAGGCGACCGCGATCGCGCTGGCCCCTCCGCAGCTGCACGCGATTTCTTGCGGACCGCCCTAGAGGGTTCAGAGACCTGCAATATTTCCTGAACCTGCAAGATCTCATATTTTAAGTCTAAGTCATCCCGGAACCTACTCGAAACTCACCCGAGTCCTCGAATCTCCAACCCAAGTATGCACACTACCTCAAAAACATCCTACGAACATATTCGTGTGATCAAATCACCAATATAACATGATAAACATCGAAATAAGCCTCGAGATCAATGAGATTTTCTCAATATTCCTATTAAACATGAATTTCCCAATTAGGGTACAGATCACGTCAAACGATGTTCGTTTTTAACCAAACTTTGCAGGAGTGATTCAAATCATATATAAGATTTGTACCGCGCGCCGGAACCAAAATACGGGTCCGATACCATTACTTTGAAATCAGATTTCATTTCAATTTTCTTTAAACATTTTCAAAAAACAATTTCATTTAAAAATTCATAACCCGGGCTCGGGACCTTGGGATTCAATTCCGAGCATACGCCCAAGCCCCATATTTTCCTACGGACCCTTCGGAACCGTCAAATCACGGGTCCAGGTCTGTTTATCCAAAATATTTACTGAAGTCAAATTTTATTCATTTTAACACCAAAAATTAGCATATTTCATAGAATTTCATATTTAAGCTTTTTGGCTATGCGCCCGAACTACGCATGCAAATCGAGGCGGCTCTAAATGAGGTTTTCAAGGGCTCGAACGCTCAGAATTAATTTAAAATATGTGATGACCCTTTGGTTTATCACAGCATTGTTCCCATTGATGTCAATGCAAAGCTATATGGAATTATGGATAACAGGAATGAGCAATTCTTGTCCCTTGATCATAGTGTATAAGGTAAAATCGAGGCTAATAAGCACTCTGATTTCCTGGTGGGGAAAATGAAGCAAGGATGTAACTATAGGGAATTGAAATCAAAGCTACGAGCCTCTCGTATCAAGGCCTAAACAAAGCACCTAGCCTCGAAGCCGAGGATAAACCACGCCCTCGGTTCGAGTTCGAAGTCCTCGGAAAGCATCACCAAACGTCCACGCACGATTAACAAAGGGTCGTGATATCCATGTCTGACTGGGTATCACGGTGCGAATCTTTCCCTGTATTGGCAACAGGTGAGTGATTAGCGAAATGGATGATTTTTACCTTTCTTGGAATTGTACTTATGGTTAAAACCCCTACTATATAAAGGGGAAGTTTATTATTCAATTGACACTTTTTTATCACGCATACCAAGGCAATATATATCTGTTTTCTTCGCTTCTAACAGTCATTCAAACTTCTTAATTCTGCTCATATATCTTCATAAGTGTTTGTCCCCGAACTGAAGGCAGGCTACATGTTAAGCTTATAACCGAGCCCGGTCTCAATATTACTATTGGTTTGGTTGTTTATTCTATCTTTAACTTGCTTATCTAACGCCATTAATCACTTTTGTTGAATTAGTCAACATATTCTTAAAATCGCATTATATCAATTATTATCCATTTTTAAGGGTAAATTGTTTGGCGCCCACCATGGGGCTAGGGATAATAGTGATAGTTTGATATAAATTTCTATAACACACTATATTTTACACTTTTTATTTGAGACTTTAATTTCATATCTACCTAAGAATGTCAAACTCTCAGTCTGCTCACTTGAACGTTGATGTTGAGTCTGGCCATTATAGCGAAAACAATAATATAGCACCTAGCAACGAGGTGCCTCCTATAGATCCCAACGGAGTCCCAGTTGCAGACCCAATCGATGCCAATTCACATATGAACATTGACGCCAACCTGCTGACCGACCCTGAGAACAGCGTTCGCGGAGGAGCCCGACCAGCAACTCAGGGTACACTCGAAGGTGAAGGCGATGGGATCAATCTGCCGATGACCTTCAAAATATTATAGGCCCAACATGTGGTAGCACAGCTGCATAATCAAAGTTACACCCCCAGTAGAGTTAAACCCGAACCATCCAGGGAAAACACCCAATGAAATGAGCAAGTCACAAAAAGGTCGGGTGAAGTTGAGCCCGGGACCAACCCCGAAATTAAAAATACTTGCGAAATTGACAAAGCATGTGAAATCAGGAGAGAAGAAAATTGAGACCAACGACAAAAAATTAGAGACCTATAATAACATAGTCGATCAAATCCCAGGAGCGCCACCGACATTAAAAGTCCTGGACTCCAAGAATCTTGTCCAAAATCCTTTCTCTCTGAGTGCGGTGTTGAAGCCAATATCAAAGAAGTTTTGTGTGCCCGATATTTCGAAGTATAAAGAGACCATGAACCCAAATGATCATGTAACCTCCTACACGTATGCCATCAAGCGAAACAATTTAGAGGATGATGAAATCGAGTCGGTTTTGCTAAAAAAATTCGGACAAACCCTGTCAAAAGGAGCAATGTTATGGTATAACAACTTACATCCAAATTCTATTGATTCGTTTGATATGCTTGCAGATGCCTTTATTAAAGCGCACACTAAGGCCGTCAAGGTCGGGACCAGAAAATAAGATCCTTTCAAGGTAAAACAAAGAGAGAACGAGATGCTCAGGGAGTTTGTATCGAGGTTTCAAACGAAACAGATGGACTTGCCTTCTGGTGCGGATGGTTGGACATTCAGGCATTACCACAAGGACTTAACCCCCGAAGCTCCTAGGCTTTAGCAGCTAAAACAAAATTTGATAGAGTCCCCGGCGGTGACTTGGGCCGACGTCCATTATAGGTAGCAATCAAAAATCAGAGTCAAGGACGGTGAGCTCGGAGCCTCCTCCGGGTCCATCTATGCCATCAAAACTAATGAATGGTCTAAAAGAATCGTCGATCATGAAGCGAGACCGAACATAGACCAGTATTAACCGTATAGCGGAGATTGAGGGAGTTACGGATCTGGGCATAACCCAACAAGAAATGAAAAGAGGAACGATCGAGGGCACTTACCCGGGGACTCATGAGCAAAAGCAGTTTCTATAGACCGCTTGGGGCTAGGGAGGCACCAAGGTTATCGGAATATAACTTTAATGTCAATTTTATCGGCATCGTATCTGCCATCGGGCGCATCAAGGATATCAAGTGGCCTCGGCTATTGCAGTCCGACCCTACCCAGAGAGACCCTAACTTGATGTGTAACTATCATGACACTCATGGCCATAGAACCGAGGACTGCCAACAACTAAGAGAAGAATTGGACCGGTTGTTCTATAATAGGCATCTCCAGGAATTTCTAAGTGAATGATCCAAAAATCAGTTTAGGAATAGGGACTCCAACAAACAGATTGAACAAGAAGAACCTCAACATGATCATTGGAGGACTCGGTGTCCCCCAAGGACCAATGCTAAAGCGCACTAAGGTGTCCATCACTAGGGAAAAATGAAACCTAAATTATATCCCTGAGGGAACCATTTCATTCAGCAATGAGGATGCCGAAGTCATCATACAACCGTATAATGATGCACTAGTAATATATGTAGTTATAAATAAATCTTAAGTTAAGCGCATGTTGATTGATCTAGGTAGTTCGGCCAACATCGTCATATCGAGGGTCGTAAAGTAGTTGGGTCTACAAGACCAAATAGTGCCAGTAGTCCGGGTTTTAAACGGATTCAATATGGCATGTGAAACTACCAAAGGAGAAATAACCTTACCGGTAAATACCGCCGGGACAATTCAGGATACCAATTTCTATGTGATCGAGGGGAGCATGAGGTATAATGCCTTATTTGGAAGACCTTGGGTTTACAACATGAGGGCAGTACCCTTGACATTACACCAGTCACTAAAGTTCCCCACATAGGGAGGAATCAAGACGGTTTACAAAGAGTAGATGGCGCAAAAAAATGTTCGCAGATGATGAAGTAACCCTGATGTCTACACTCTCGACATCAAAGTACATGGAGCCGGTTAGGAGGGAAGAAGCTAAATAGAAATCACTGATACTGGCCTCGACTGAACTGGAGAGGCAAGGAACAGGCAAGGATAATGACTACAGAGTCCCTAGGTCGTTCGTCGCCCCTGATGATTTCGATGCCACCAAGTCAATGGTCTAGGAGCTGGAGCAAGTCGTATTGATCGAGCACTTACCTGATCGGAAGGTATACCTGGGCATGGGTCTGACTCCCGCACTCGAGAAAAAACTCATTGAATTCCTTATGACTAACATAGATTGTTTTGCTTGGTCCCATCTTGATATGACAGGGATCCCACGGGAGATAACCACTCATAAGCTGAGCTTGGATCCGAAGATCCACCCGACTAAACAGAATAAGAGACCTTAGTCCGAAGTCAAGCATGTATTCATCAAAGATGAGGTATATAAACTCCTCAAAATAGGTTCCATTCGGGAAGTTAAGTACTCGGATTGGTTAGCTAACATAATGGTAGTGCCTAAAAAGGGTAATATATTAATAATGTGTGTAGATTACAAAGATTTGAACAAGGCATTCCCTAAGGACTCTTTTACTTTGCCTAACATCGATATGCATGATCTTTACGACGATCGGGCGCGAGATACTCAGCTTTCTCGATGCCTATTTCAGGTAAAACCAAATCTAGATGGACCCGAGTGATCAATAAAAAAACATCCTTTATCACAAAATTCGGCACCTACTATTGTAATGTAATGCCATTCAAACTAAAGAACACTAGTGCCACTTATCAACGCCTAGTAAACCGAATGTTCAAAGAACAAATAGGAAAATTAATGGAGGTTTATATTGATGACATGCTAGTTAAGTCTCTACGAGCAGAAGACCATTTGCAGGAAACCTTCGACATAGTGAAGAGATATAATATGAAGCTCAACCTGAAAAAATGCGCATTCGGGGTCGAATTCGAAAAATTCCTCGGATTCATGGTATCTAATCGGGGGATCGATATCAATCCCAATAAATCAAAGCTATAGAAGACATTACTGTGGTGGATAGTGTTAAGGTCATTTAGATACTAATTGAAGAAGAAGAAAAAGAAGAAGAATAACTTTTCTTAGACCCCAGAGTGACAGTAATCCTTGGGAGAACTAAAACGGTACCTTTCGAGTCCACCCCTACTCCATACTTCGAAGGCAGATGAACAGTTGTACCTTTACTTGGCGGTATCTAAGGTGGCGGTAAGTGGAGTCCTAGTCCGGGAAGAGAAAGGTACATAATTTCATGTTTATTACTCCCTCCGTTTCAAATCAGATGAGGTACTTTCCTTTTTAATCTGTTCCAAAATAAATGATACAGTTCTAAATTTAGAAATAATTCAATTTTAAACTCTTCATTTTACCCATTTTATCCTTAATGAGAAGCTTTTATAACCACTCAAATGTCATGGCCCTACAAAGCTTTTACCATTAAGATGTTAAGACCACAAGTTTCAAAAGTCTTCTTCTTTTTTCTTAAACTCCATGTCGATTCAAACTACCTCATCTAAATTGAAACGGAGGGAGTATGTTAGTAAAACTCTAGGAGAGGCTGGAACAAGGTACCCCCACTTGGAAAAATTGGCGTTCGCTTTGCTAAGCGCCTCCAGAAAATTAAAACCATATTTTTAATGCCACCCCATCGGTGGCGTAAGCTCCTTCCTACTGAGGAACATCTTGCACAAGACCGAGCTCTCAGGCCGGTTGGCCAAATAGGAAATCAAAATTAGCAGGTACGATACTGAGTATCAACCTCAAGCCGCCATCAAACCATAAATTTTGGCAGACTTCATGGCCGACTTTATGCCGGCCTTGATACCCGAAATCAAAAAAGTAATTGTTTACCTTGGGGACTTTCACGGGAATCTGGACCTTAGTTATAGATGGTGCTCCGAACGCAAAGGATTCCGGGATCAGCAACGTGTTGAAGTGACCTATGGGTGACGTAGTTTGGTAATCCATTAGAATTGTGAAATTGACTAACAATGAGGCCGAGTATGAGGACATGATTATAGGTCTAAAATTGGATAAAACCTTGGGGCAGAGGTGGTCGAAGCTAAGTATGATTCCCTCCTTGTGATAAATCAAGTCAATAGGATATTCGAGGTGAAAAAGGAACCAATGCGAAGGTATTTAGACAAATTGCAAGTAACACTGCATCAATTCAAGGAATGGACCCCACAACTTGTGGCTCGGGATCAAAATAGCGAGGTCTATACTCTGGCTAACTTGAGGTCATCAGTTGATGACGATGAATTCAGTTTGGAAACAATCGTACAACTTATGAAATCAGTAGTAGAATAGGGCCATCCCAAAATAAACTCGACAATTTTAACTTGGGATTGGAGGAACAAGTACATAGATTACTTGAACACTAGAAAATTGCCCTAGGATCCTAAAGAATTAAGAGCTCTGCCTACGAAGGTTGCCAGCTTTAGCTTGTCCGTGGGGACTTTGTACAGAAGAACATTTGACAGCCCGCTCGCCATATGTTTGGGACCGAGAGATACCGATACCGAATATATTTTGAGAGAATTTCATGAAAGCACTTGCATAAACTATTCAGGGGCAGAATCTTTAGTTCGGAAAATAATCAAGGCTGGCTATTACTAGATCTACATGGAGAAAGATGCGAAGGACTTTGTACGAAGATGCGACAGCTGAGAGACACACGCACAGATGATTTACCAACCCGGAGAGATACTACATTCAGTCTTGTCCCTATGGTGGTTCATAAACTGAGGAATGGACGTCGTGGTCCCCTACCGTGGCCACCTAGTAAGGCTCAATTTATATTGTTTATGATCGATTGTTTTTCTAAATGGGTCGAAGCTCAAGCACTCGAGAAAGTTCAGGAAAAGGAAGTCATTGACTTCATTTGGTACCACAGAATGTATCGGTTCGGGATACTGAACAAGATAGTATGTGATAATAGGAAGCAATTCATCGGTAGTAAAGTGAACAAGTTTTTCAAAGATCACTAGATCAAAAAGATCTTATCTACACCCTATTACCCTAGTGGGAACGAACAAGCAAAATTAACAAACAAGACCATACTTCAAAACTTAAAGAAGAGATTGACCGATGCCAAAGAGAATTGGAAGGAAGTTTTGCCTGAATTCTTGTGGGCATATTATACAACTTCGAAGTCTAGTACCGAGGCCACCGTGTTTTCGTTAGTCTACAGTGTGGAAGCATTGATACCGGCCGAAGTAGGGAAATTGAGCCTAAGGTTCCAATATGTGACCCAAGAATGGAACGGTGTATCCATGAACATGAGCTTGAAACTATTGGATGAAAGACATGAGGCCAATGTAGTCCGGCTAGCTACCCAGAAATAGCAGATAAAAAGGTATTACAACCGAAGAGCCAACTCCGACACTTCAGTGACTTGGTGTTAAGAAAAGTAATTTTGCACACCCGGAACCCAAACAAGGGAAAGCTGGGTCCGAATTGGGAATAATCGTATCGATTCATCGGAATTACCAGTAAAGCTCGTACAAACTCAAAGCAGAAAATGGTGCACAACTACCGAACAACTTAAACGTGATGCACTTAAAGTGATACTACTGCTATGGTACAATCTCATTTACCTTTTTATAATATCATGAATCGGGCTAATACTTGCAGGCAACAGCCAAAGGAGAATGCGACTGTTAGGTTTGAAAGCACGTGTTGCACTCTTTTTCACTTAAATTGGTTTTGTTCTAAATGGGTTTTCTAGCAAGGTTTTTAACAAGGCAACAGAAAATTGTGCTAACTTTGATTCGAAGACCAATTTTAAATTGGAGTCAAAGATTGCATCAACAGTATCCGAGCCCTCTCAAGATTGACCTCGAATACTAGGGGCCATCACCCCCATGTTAAGATTTCTTAGCAAGGAAAGAATGAAACTTTATACTTGAACAAGTTTGGGTTCGTGATTAGGATATATTGTAAGGGACAAATGGTCAAGTGAGCCATGCCCGCGTAGACCACCTTAGCCATAGTGCAAGCTTTTACACGCTTTCGATCATGTACTTTACACACAGATATATTCTGGAAATTATACATATTTAGGAATGTATTTACAAAGGCCCAACAAAAGCGGCCTCAGGCTTTTTTTCCTTCTCGATCTCAGCCGACAAGTCGAAGCCTTGGGCATGGATCTCTTTGAGGGTCTCCCTTTGGGACAACTGCCTTATATATTCAGCATTGGTCTTTAGGCAGCCCTCGGCTGCTTCGGCATCGGCCTTACACTGGGCCACCATCTTTTCAGCATCGGTGGAGGTCGTGTCCAACTTGGACTTTATTGCTTCATATTCCTTTCCAAGGGCGTCCCATTCTACCAGAGCCAAGCTCAATTATGCTCGAAGTTCGTCATTCAGTTAGGATAGTTTGTCGGCTTTCTCCGAAGCCAACCAGTCCATTTTGCTCTTCCAACCATCAGCTATGGCTTGGACCTCATTCATTTCAACTCAGAGTTGGGGGATCAGGTCAATCTTCTACTGGACCAACGAGGTTTGGTTGTTAGTCACCATGACTAGTTCCTCGTTCCTAACTTCAAAGACCTTTACCTTTTTGACCAGGTCGGTATGTTCCTGCCTCACGGTCGAAGCTTCATTCTGAGCCCTATCTAGGTTGTCCTAAAGGTCCTTGATGGCCCCGTCTTGTTGCTCGCTGAGGAGCTTGTACGTATCCCTTTTTTGAGCCTGCTCCTTGAGCTCAAGCTCGAGATGATTGACCTCGACCTGGACCGAAGGAAGCTCTTCTGATGAAGTACTGAGCCCCGCAAAAAGATGAAAGACGTGAGAAATATTGAAACCTAAGTAAAATTCGAAAAGACATAATGATGCCTTACCCAGTTCAGCGCCTGTTGCGCCTCATTAAAAAGACATGGCATGTTCACCTTGTTCATTTTTACTAGGACCTCCTCGGTCACGGGAATCGGAGGTAGCTGGCTTTGCCTACAAGGGCAGATAGAAACCGGGCATCCTCCGGGATAGTGTGAATAACTGATCTCTTGCAATTGGGGTCCATACTTGGAGCGGGAAACTGATTAATCAATTTTGTGCTCGAACTAGGCCCACCAGCTTCCGAAGATGTATCCTTCTTTGAGACATCTAGGTCACCAAGCTCAGGAAAATATTCCAAAATATACGAGTGCACACCATCAAAGAAAGAATGAAGGGGATCGTCCGCATCGTGAACCCGTTCATTGGACTTCTCATTTCCTTCTTGGGCCTCCTTAAGCATGGACTCGGTGTAGAAAGGCTTCCCCATAACTTTTATTACACTGGGCGCATCTTTCAGAGCGAAGCTGGCGTCTCGGAGGGTCTCAACCCCTATCTCCATCTCGATCTCTTGAGTATAAGGAGGTTGATATCACATCAGACCCCTCGGTTGTGGCCTGCTCCCCGGCGAGGGTCGATCTGTGGGAAACAAAAATATTATCTTCTTCGGAATCATCCCTGAGCCAAAAAAGCGAATTACAATCTGGCGCCCGAGAGTTGGAGCTCTTCTTGGGCTTACAAACCACTTTTTTCTTTGGCTTCACAGGATCTCGGGGAGCCCGAAGTCTTTATTTTCTTCTTCTTCTCTTTTTCCCTATGGCAGCCCCAGGCTGTCCTCTAACAGAGGGATCGACGAATAAGGGAACGTCCTCTTCCAAAAGCCTAAATTTGGTGGTCTTAGGCAAACCTACAAATGAAGGAAGAAAGGTCAGTATGATATAAGTTAAAAGCATGATATTAACTATTCAGAGGAGGACCTTACCATGAGAACGGGCTTCCCATCAGCCCTTCGAAATCTTGTGTCATGCGTGCTCGGAGTACGTAATCTGTTTGCAGATGCCCTCGATCCACTCCTTAAGTTGGGGACCATATCTGGAACCCGGGAAACAATAGCGCAACCACAAGTATGAATGATAAGGAAGAAAATGAAGAAAAATTAATACTTAAGGAGAGGCTGCACTTACAAATGCATTTGACTTCTCGGGGAATGGCAAGAACTCGGGAGGGATTAAGTCTTTGGTATTCACCTAAACAAAGCATCCCTGCTAGCCTCGGTCTCGATCTTCGTCAATGCTCAAAAATGGGGCCTTGCTGGCCCAGTGAGTGAGCTTGATTAGTCACCCTCGAAAAATTTGGGGACTGTATAAACAGTGTAGATAGTTGATGGTGAACCGATGAGACTCGGTCTTATTCACGAAGTAACAAGGGAGGATCATGATCTTCTATTGAGACGGGTGGATTTTTCCAAGGCATACCTCGTAGCTCTTGCAAAAATCCAAAACAACCGGATCCACCGGGCCCAGTGCGAAGGGATAAGTGTAAACACTAAAATACCCTTCCACGTGGGTTAATAGCGTCCTTTGGCCCGAGGAATGCCACGTCTTTGCCTTCCCATTTACAATCCCCTCGGACTGTGGGAAGCACATCCTCGATAAAGGATCATATATACCTTGATGCTCCTTCACCCCGGTCCTATTGGATGAGCGTTTCTCGACCTTAAAGTCATCCGCAATTGAGCAGCCCCTGGGAATGAATATTTTCAAGGGAGGCTCGAGAGCCGGTTCGGCGGCAGCCACTTCGGGAGCTATCGTTTCGAGGGTAACTACTTCGGGAGCAACCACCTTAGCACTGGCGGTCGATTGGAAAAATAAAGAGGCAACTTGTTGAGGAAATTATTTAGATGTTTTAGCCATTCTGGAGATGTTTTAAAAATTAAAGAAATAATACAAAAGTTTGAAGAAACGATGAAGGATGAAGAACAGGGTATGAAGATTTGAAGGAAATCTGGGTAAAACCTAAGAACAACTATGAGAAATTGAAGATCAAGGATGAAGATATGAAGGTTAGAAGAAGATTGATAATAGCTAAGGAATTCGGAGGCAGAAGCTTGTTCGGAAAATAGGAAAGGAACGGGGGATAAAAGCTTTTATAGGTGAGGATCGTGTCGCTTCGCATTCGGAGGTAATCAGCCAATGGTTGACACGTGTCCGAAGTCAGAACGACGTGACTGATGGGACGTTTCGACTTATCTTCGTTTTGGCCATGACGTACGGAGGAAGGAACCAGAGAACATCTATCGTTTCTCATCGCTTCGGCAAAGCTACCCTCTGAGAAACGGGGGGACTATTTGTATACAAGTAAAACCGAGGCGAATGAGCATTCCAATTTCCCAGTGGGGCAAACGAAGCAAGGATGTAACTACAAAGAATCGGAATCGAAGTTATGAGCCTCTTGTATCAAGGCCCAAACAAAGAACTTGCCCTCGGAGCCGAGGACGAACCACGTCCTCAGTTCGAGTTCCAAGACCTCGAAAAGCATCACCAAACGTCCACGTACGATTAACAATGGGTCATTATATCCATGCCCGACCAGGTATCACAGCAGGAATCTCGGCCCTTATCGGCAACAAATCAGTGATTAGCAAAATGGAGGATTTTTACCTTACTTAGTATTGTACTTGGGGTAAAAACCCTTACTAAATAAAAGAAAAATTTATTATTCAATAGACACTTTTGTATCACGCATACCAAGGGAATATACATTTATTTTCTCCGCTTCTAACAGTCATTCAAAGTTCTTATTTTGCTCATAGCTCTTCATAAGTGTTTGCCCCGAACCGAAGTCAGGCTACCTGTTAAGCTTATAACTGAGCCCAGACTAGGAAGTTGTCGAAAAGCTTCCTCCCTCTATAATATTCTGCAATTTAATAACTTTACATAAAGGATTTAAGTTACCATTTATATTCTGTTGCCAATTAAGTTTACTAAATAGAGTTACCTGCAGCGTAGTTGTCCTTTAAATGCACCAATTGTATAAATATTGATTACACTGTCAGTATACAAAATTTAAAACCCAACAAAATTTCTTTTTGCAATTAAATGACTATGATTATGATGTGTCTGGTCCACTCTAGTTGTATGCCTAATTGTTGCTTGGCATTGAAGTTTTCCAACCCCTTTACTCAATATCATACTTATCAGTTGGAGATGAAGGTGGTTTAATCAATATATAGGAGTAATTGCTTAAGATAAAAAAATTAAAATGATATTTATTGATATGTTTGGTGTACCTTAGTAAATCTTAATAGAGAGAACACAATTGGTTATTTTTTGTTTTAGTTTACCAATAGGATAATGCACTTTTCCAGTTTTAGTCCTCATGTTGTTCAACTTAACATCTAATTTGACATTTGATGGAAAAAGATGTGTGATTTTGTCCCTGAAACTAACAGACCTTAGCTTTTTATTTTTTAAGAGCAAGAAGGGGTTCTTCTGTGATTTGAGAAAGCCAAGAGACGGGGCAAGATTTTTTCTATTTTCTTTTTATTGCAACTCCTAATATGTAAATTAGGGGGAAACAATTCAAATGGAACTTTGGTCTGTTATTTTATATTTTATTTTCAGGAAAAAAATACATCCTAATTGTAAGCACGTGATTTTTGCCCTATATGAGAAATACTCCCAAAAATTCAAAATAAAATAATTTTTCTTTGTGTGCAATTTTTTGATTTTTCGCGGTATTTTTGGATAATTATTTGTATATGTCTGTACATATTTATTTGTTAAATTAATATAAAATACAAAAATATGTCACATTTGCATCTAGGATATAATTCTACATTTAGGAGTAATTAAGTTTGCTTTACGAAAATAGAAAAATCACAAAAATATGTATTTTTGCATTTTTAGCATTTTATGTCCCAATGATGCGATTTTATTTTTAATTGATATTTAATTTTGTGTGATAA
>MU701863.1:4155-44308 GCA_026770625.1 Nicotiana glauca | reverse complement strand
CTTTAAATTTCCAGATTTTACTTTGTATATATAATATTGGCCCTATAATAGTGTTCCTACTTCTTAGATGCTCGTGACTTATGACACCCCGGTCGGGCTGAGTTAGGCTTTAATGTTGATAATTAATGTTCTTTAAGTTGCATTTTCCATCTATTTATGCTTAGTAAGTGTTAAAGAAGCGAATTGGGTGAGTTGGCTGGCTTTGTCTTCACGAGAGGCACCATCACGACTGGGTATGGAGATTGGGTCGTGACACTATGATATCAAGTTTCGAATGCGAAGAAATAGCACAACTTGGAGCGAAGAAACAGCACAACTTGGAACTGTTGCAAATTAAGTTATTCAACAAACCAACTTGCCCATCGGAACTATGTGAAGTAGGAGAAGAAAGTGCAAGAGAGTGTCTAAGGACTACCTCTCCTGGTGATTTTGGTAGCTGGTGTTTTGACAAAGAAAGAGAAATACAAGGAAAGTTGGAGAAAAATTGCAGAAAGTATTAATTCAGATACTGACATTAGTGCCAAGTGCCTAGATATAATAGAATTGAGCTACAGGCACTTGCCAGATCACCTCAAGCCCTTCCTTCTCTATTTTGCATCATTTCGTGAGGATGAAGAAATTCCAATCTCAAAGTTGGCGTGGTTATGGAATATCAAGGGATTTGCTGCAAACACAGAGGCAAAGAGTGTAGAGCTTGTAGCAGAAAGTTTACTGAATGATCTCATTGGTAGAAGCTTGGTAATGGTTAACAAGAAAAGGTCCACTGGAGGATTCAGATCATGTCACATCCATGATATGCTGCACGATTTTTGTGCAGCAAAAGCTAAGGAAGAGAAGTTTATGCAGATAACAAGTATAGAGAACAAGGATTTGACTAGTTCCTTTTATGAGCACTGGAGGCTGTGCGTTCATCACAGCCTTTACTGGGCAGGGAGGAATCGTGCAGCAACACAGATTTTAACAAGCCTACTGTAAGAGTTCTACAAATTGAATGTCCTGTGTTGGACTAAGAAGCTGCTGCAAGAGGAAAAAGAGGCAAGCTCATTCAGGAGCGGCTGCAAGCCATATGACAAGATCAGAGCAGATTCATTGAGAGAAGCAGATATGTGCTACTTGGGCTTCTTTTGCAACTGTAAAGTAATCTCATGAATTCGCAGAGTAAATAGCTCTATACATGGCTGTTGCTCCATGACTGTATATATTCGACCCCCTCCACGACTGTATAACATCTAAGGAATACGAGGGATATATATGGCATAACCACTCTCTTGGTTGGAGGCCGTGTGCCTGGCTTTTAATCAAACACAGTTAGAGGAAGTCTTCAAAAAATTCTGTTAAGGAAAAGCTAAGATAAAACTTAGCTTATGGGTAGCAAGTACTTTACCTAATAAAAAAAAGCTTATGGGTAGCAAGACGGTGCTTAGCTTCAACAAAAAATGCACTCCAAATAAGAACAAGGTGCAGCAGATTGAGTAGATTTCAAGAAATTGACTATACGCAAATCATGAATAAAAATTAAAAAGTTGGGTATATTGTTACTAACTTGGTCAGCAGACAAAAACAGTGGTCATTCAGTTGAAATGGGCGATGTCGTCGTAAGCGGGACATGTGATTGTTGAGCAGCGAAGTACTCTCTCATTTTCCTCATTTCTTTCATCTCATCTTCTAAGGTAGACAAGCGCTCATTCAAGGATTTGTTTTCCTCATTCAAAGATTTGTTTTCTTCTCGAGTTGAACGTAGCGCGGACAGTAATTCAGCCTTTGAAGAAGTTCCACCTTTCAAGTCTTTCGCCTTCACTCCACCCCCAAATCCAAACACATGGCTACGAGTTTGAGGTCCACAACATTTTTCTACAATCTCTATGCTAGGTAGAGATGGATCTGCTTGAACTATTTCTTCGATTTGAGCCTACAAAATATATAAAAAGAACATTTAAAATTAGAATCCACCATAATTTCAAGTAATTTACAGATTAAATTTACCAAACATACATGTTTTTCAATTGCTTCAGGTTCAACTAGCTTGTTATCTTTCTTACGGGTCTCAAAGAAAATTGTTGCCAAATCCGGTGGGTTGCCATCTTTTCCGCCCTTTACATCAAATGCAAACATGTCAAATAACAGCTCCTAAATATGTTTTTTAGGAAAATAGAAAATTTATGATAATACCTTTTGATAAATGATCTCACGTATAGGTTTGCTACCAATATGATGAAGCATCTTCAACTTAGCTCGATTTGCCGCATTTCTGTTGCTTCTCGCCTATATTTGTGAAATATTAAGATTAATTGTAAGAAATTTAATAAACTTAAATAATAAGTTGAGCTTCTAAAATCTTCAGAATAAACTTAATGTTCCAACATACAATATATACTTGAACACTTGGCCTCCAGGAATATGAAGGCAAAAGCACAGAGATAGGTCATGCTCTCTGTCTATAACTTACAGCATTAAATCACTCTTTCCCACAGATTTTCAACCAACCAGAGTTTTAGCACGGATATGTAATTGTTGTCATAATAGCTATATGACCAAGATGCAACAAACACATGGCAAACTCGAGAATAGTGTAACCATTGGAAGGAACTGACTTAAGTTACCGAATCACAAAAGTAATTAGTTTATAACTCCAGGCCGCATTCGATTGAAAAGATGACTAGCAGTTGAATACCTCTTTCTGACTCGTTATCTATCAACTTAAGAAAACTTGGAGAGGGGAAGAAAGAAAATAATGAAATATCTTATAATAGTAATCTGGACAGCACCCACAGATGTTTCCATGACAACTCATAGAGCTGATATTAGTCCTGGAGAACTCATTTTACAAACTTTCTTTGCGACAAATAGCTTCAGAAATAATTCGATAAATTAAATAAGTGAAACTTAGATGAGAGTTCATGTCAGCCATCATGTATATCTAAAATGATCCAAACATAAGCTCTTGAAACATCAACTTTTCAACTGAAGTGCTAGGGAGGGGAATCAAGGTGCAGATGCCTTAGCGAAATAGATTATTAAATCACTAGGCATACCTGAAAATTTTCTGAAGAAAAATGTTCCTTTGATAACCACTCCCATTCTTTCTTGTCTACTCCCTTTGGGATATTCTTAAGAACCTGTTGAATTGGCTTATCCTTCACATATTTTGCATGCAAGTGTCCTCTCCATTTGTTCCATAACTCTTTCATCCATGCGAAGATATGATCACGATGATCATTCATGTTAACACTCTCAAATTTATCCTACAATAATCAAAACATGGTTGAGTTAATGAATTAGTTCAGTTTTAGTAACTACTCATAATCCTGTGTTAGGAGAAACTCTCCCGCAGTTATACAACAATTAGCATATAATATAGTTTCAACTGTTATTTCAAACTCTACAGCAATTAACAATTGAGTCAGTTAACATTCTCTAAAAATTATACAGATAAGCACAAGCATGAAGGATGAGAGCATACTGGGCATAGTTTCCCTCAGTGTCCAGTTGATCAATACACTATACATCCATATGAATACCTCAATACACACTTCACATATATAGGTATTGAGGCCACCAAGTTGCTCGAATGGAAAGGAATAAACTACAAGAGCAAGCTAATGATATCTGATCTAGGACCTTATCAGTTGATCCATTTATACTGGAATAGTTCAAAAAGAAAGGAAAACTAAATACTAACTGCACAAGTTAACGACCTATTATAGACAGCTTACAACATATGATTCAGGTTAATAGGATTAGCAATAAAGGGTCATATTTATTAGTAGTTTTGTCAGGTTGATCGACATACACTGCCTGTAGACTTATTTGTGGAGGTACTGTCTGATATTTGTGTAAAGGTACATTATTAGGAAAAAGTCAGTGGATTTGAGAGCATTTTTAAAAGGAGAAACTGTGGAACTGACTCATTTGTGATACTAGCAAATGAATTATACAGATTTTCTCATAAAGTTCCCTCTGAGAGCTTCATGTATCCATCTGTACTGGAATAGCAAATGCATTTGTGGTAGATGAATATTCAGTAATGCTAGATGTATGACATTAAAACGAGAAATGATATGCGTCTGAGATTTGAATTCGACAAACTCCTATTGCAATTTGTTTTAATAACACACTTGTTCTTCCTAAAGAAATATGCTCTCCTTCCTTTGTTATTTTATTTCAATGTCTTTGAGAGCATGTTGTTGCTGCAGTTGGTAATAGATCTTTGCTTTGAAAATAATGTTCTTTGAAAACTTCTTATTTGTTTCTTCTTTTCTGTCTGCTCTATCTGTCAGATAACTCAGACCAATAGATATAGTCACGCACGATGCTCTTTTCTTATCTAAGAGCTCAATGACAACAATCAAGAATTAACAGGTAGTAGCGTAAGTAGATATAGAATACAGATTTCGGTACATAGGGGGTTAAACAGCAATGCATTTCTACATAGCGGCACAAGCAGGAACACAAGTATTCAACTAAATGATATGCATCTTCACTGTATAAATATCTTGCTTACCTCAATTGCTGCCCACATGTGATTCAGATTTTCTTCCTTAATATCATTCCACGATGATACTCCCAACGGACACATATTACGGTCATGAACGATTCTTCCCAAGTGCCTCGAAAACAGTTTGCTATTTGTTCCAACTGTTCGATTATTGTAAAAGGTTACTTTCAGCTTTTGTCCGAATTCAAGTGATGCAACTTCTTTGCACTTGTTCCTCCCTCGAACTCTTTTTACCTTTCCAGGATTTGATGAAGAACCTACAGATGCATAATTTGGTAAAACTTATAGCAAAAAAATTCAGTTCTACAAATTAATAACATATGGATTCAAAATATCATACCTGTTTCAGTTGCTTGGGAGTGTTGCATAACTTGATCAGTAGATGGAGGCAATGAAATATTGTCTTGCATATGCTCTTTCTCAAGAACCAAGTAGTTTTTATCCATTGTTCGCATTTCTTGGTTGGAAGATATGGTAAAATTCGATCTTGTACTTTTAGAAATCCCTAAAGAAGAGCACGAAGATCTAGGAGTTTGCTCCGGTCCCTTCCCTATAGAACATGGACCAAAAAAATATTTTACTTTGGCATTTAATTTCAGTAATATATGTAATTAAAAATATCACAGATTTAGAAAAACTTGCTAGCTTCAACTTTTTGGGTGTATTGCTTAATTTGATCAGTAGATGGAGGCAATGGACTGTCAATTTGCATACACTCTTTTTCAAGAAAGATAGAGTCTTTACGTATCGTTTCCGGTCCTTCACTAGCAGACATGGTAGAGCTTTTAAACCCTTGTCCTCGTCCCTTCCCAATAGCACCTGAAACGAAATCATATTACTAATATTTAAACATTAAAATTTAGTTGTACACATTAAAAACAGTAGATTATCTTACTTGTTTCAATTGTTTGGATGTATTGCTTAACAAGATCACTAGATTGAGGAAATAAACTATCAATTGGCATATTCTTTTTCTCAGGTACCAAAGATCTAAGCCCTTGTCCTCGTCCTTGTCCCTTTCTTATAGCACCCGGCGGGACGAACGCATATCTGGTTGTACTCTTTATATTTGATTCCACATCATTTTCAGTCTTTGATGGTTTCATATTGAACCTATAAAGAGCCAAAAGTAAAAATAGCAAGACAATGTATGACAATATAGTAATAAAAGAAATCATGCCATCAGTATATATAACAATGAATATACTAATTCATAAATAGATACTTCACCTTATTAGTTCTTTTTCGTTTCTTTTGTGAAGGATTTCCTAAGCCTATAATATCATCATCCATTGGTTTTACAATCTCGAGGAATCCCGAGGTTGAGTCTTCCTCACTACATGCCAACCTTTGTTGGAGTTATCAATAACATAAAACACTTGAGATGCTTGCTCCGCTAAAATAAAAGGCTCATTTGTTTTCAAAAATCTCTCTGGATTAACACTCACGAAATCATACTCATCTTTTTTAACTCCCTCTATTTTATCATACACATCAAACCAATTACATCGAAATAAAATCACTCTTCTACCCATGAGAAATTGCAATTCAATCACATATATTAAAATTCCATAGTAATCCATGTTCTCCCTATCTTTTTCATTATCACCAACCACAACAACACCACAATTTTGAGTCCTTAAATTTTTATCATAATCTTCTACACAAAATCTATATCCATTAACAATGTAACCATTAAAATGTGTCGTATATTAGGTAGGACCACATGAAAGTGAGAGCAGATCTTCCATGATCCGACTATCATCTTCTTTATGCAATTGTGCAACCTATCAATAAGATTAAGTTGAATAATTTAGAATTAGTAATACGACATTAAAATTTCAAATTTAATGTTTATGTATTAGTCACCCTAACTTTAAACCATTCAATAAATTATCGGTTCCATTCTGCATCAGACAAGTGCTGCGCAGTATCCACATGAGTTTGTGCAAACTCTCTACAAATTTGAAGTGAACCATAAATGTCATATAAAAAAAATTACCCTAAAGGAAATAAGAAAAATGAGACAATATGAAAGAACTCTCCATACTCGAGATATGGTATGACTTCATCGCAATTCTTCAATATGTATATATGTGCTTGTTCCAATTCATTTTCTTCAGGATCACATTGTTCTTTATCTCCCAGAGTACATCCAGGTTGATAAAACATAGATAAACCTCCATTAGATTTTTTCAAACCCCCATCATAATTTCGTTTAGGTCGATTGAATTTTGTATCAATCGTATGCAAATACCGTGAACATAAGGTCATACATTCATTTGCAATGTAGCCCTCTGCAATACAACCTTCTGGACATGCCCTATTATGAATCAAAGATTTCAAAAAATATAACCATCGTTCCACAGGATACATCCACCGATAATGAATAGGTCCAGCAATCTCAGCTTCACTAGCTAAATGAATAGGCAAGTGCACCATGACATCGAAAAATGAAGGAGGGAAGACCTTTTCTAACTTGCAAAGCGTTATGGGAATTTGCGCTTCCATTTGTTTCAAGTCATCAATCCTTAACTCCTTTGATCCAAGCACATTAAAGAATAAAGATAACTCAATAAGCGGTTCACACACTTCTTTGGATAACATACCACGAAGTGCAAGGGGGAGTATATGTTGCAGAAGAACATGGCAATCATGACTTTTCAACCCAGATATCTTGTGATCTTTCAGGTTCACACATTGAGAAATATTAGATGAAAACCCATCAGGAACCTTTAAATTTTTTAGGAATTGGCATAATTTGTGCTTACTTTCAAGAGGCAATGTGTAGCATGCGGTTGGAACTTCAACTTTCTCCCCTCTTTGGATGGGGTGCAATTCTGGCCTAATATTCATGTCTTGCAAGTCTAATCTAGTTTTAATTGGACCCTTGGTCTTTCCTTTGACATTCATGATTGTTCCCATAATATTATCACATATATTTTTTTCAATATGCATAACATCCAAATTATGTCGCAACAAAAGAGACTTCCAATATGGAAGTTCAAAAAAAATACTTTTCTTGTTCCAATTATCCTTTCGATTCTCATATGATATCTTCTTCTTTTTCTTTGGATCCTTTGTTAACTGTATCCCTTCAAGATCTTGCACTTGATTAAGTATCTGAATACCAGACTGCATTTTTGGTGGAAGCCTTTTCTCTTTTGTACCATCAAATGAATCGTTGTCATTCCTCCATTTGTGGCTAAGAGGAAGGTAGTGTCGATGACCCATAAAGCATTGCTTCTTACTATTAGCCAATCGAATTGAGGAGGTGTCTTTATTGCAACATGGGCATGCCAATTTTCCTTTTGTACTCCATCCAGATAAATTTTCATAGGCTGGAAAGTCATTGATGGTCCATAACAAAGAAGCATGCAACTTAAAATTTTGTTTAGATGATGCATCAAAAGTCTCAATGCCAACTTCCCACAGCTCATTCAATTCTTCTATTAAAGGTTGAAGATATATATCAATTGCATCTCCTGGACTATCTAGACCAGGAATAAGCATTGACAAAATACAATTTTCTTGTTTCATACACAACCAAGGTGGTAAATTATAAGGAATAAGAACCATAGGCCAAATGCTATATGAGGTTTTTGAATTTCGAAATGGCTGAAATCCATCACTAGCAAGTCCAAGTCAGACATTACGAGGCTCTGTCGCAAATGAAGGATAAAGTTCATCAAATGACTTCCACGCCATTGAATCAGCTGGGTGCCTCATTTTTCCATCATCAACTCTTTCATCTTTATGCCATGTCATTAAAGTAGATGTCTTTGTAGACATAAACAACCTCTGAAGCCTAGGATTAATAGCGTAAAGTATTTAATGCTATCTTCTTACCTTTTTTATTCCTTGTTTCCCCGCTATGTCTATCTATTTTCTATCTGGACGCACCACAAAATTTGCAAGAATCAAGTAAGCTATCCTCCTTCCAGTATAACATGCAATCATTAGTACAAGCATCAATCTTGTTGTAGGAAAGGCCAAGGTCTTGAATTATCTTCTTTGCCTCATAATACGATTTTGGCAAATTGGCACCATCAGGTAACAACTCCTCTTTTAACAATTTCAACAACATTGTAAATGACTCATTACTCCAACGACCCATACTTTTGATGTGAAGCAATTTAATCAAAGAGAAAAGCTTTGAAGCTTTTGAATTTTGGTAAAGTGGCTGCTCGAAATCCTTCAATAGCCTGTAAAATCTTTTTGCTTCAATATTTGGTTCCTCTTTAATTAAATCATCACAATCAGTGTGTACGGTTCTTTCATCAATATTAGGATATAGATCTCTCAATAATTCTTGTACTTCATCTTCATTTTCACATTCTTCTAGTTCATCACCGTCTTCATCTTCTGATTCTGACAATGGCTTACCTAACTTTTCCCCGTGATGATACCAAAAAGTATAATTTTGAATTATTCCATATACTTTCAAATGTGTTTCGACTATCTTACGAGTTCCTAAAGTTGTATTACAACATTTGACACACGGACAACGTATTTCATATTCTTCTCCTGTTTTCTGAAAAGCATAATCCAAAAACTTTTGCACTCCGATTAAGTAGGTTTCATCGAGCCGATTATCAACAAGTTTCATCCATTGCTTACTAGGTGCCATAACCTTGGAGAGTAAATAAAAATAAAATTAAATAAAGATAAAAGATAAGAAAAATACTACGATGCATACTACTTGTTACGATCAGATGAACATAACCGATTTAACTCTAAGGTCTCACTTTCTAGTCGACTCGACTCCTCTGTTATCAGCTCAAAGAAATTTTTATTTCCTAGACGACACAATAACAGAATAACGAAACTCAGGAAAACGTGAATTGCCCAAAAATATTCACAATGTAAGTAGTATAAACTTACATTGTGATAGCAAGAATAAACAGTTTATACATAAAACTAGGGCAGCCCCAAACAACAAACTTGAGCAAACTTTCAATTTTTTAATCACCTTATAGAAGAAATCCCAAACAACAAACTTGAGCAAACTTTCTGTTTTTTAATCAGCTTATAGAAAAAATCCCAAACAACAAACTTGAGCAAACAACAGTAAAAATTATAGCAGCCCTAATATCCTCAAGATTAATCCCTCGCTGAATACATAAAACTAATCCATTCATGGAATAATTAGCTTTCAAAACGAGACGATTCTCAAAGGAGGCATACCTTGGAATAATTAGTTTTCAAAACCTAGAATTCAGTTAGAGTATGCTAGATACTAATGGTTTTCTTCCTTTTAGACTAACCAGGCACATGAACTCTAAGCTTGAACACGATAAATATCGATGAATCATGCTAATCACTCGACGATGAAATTTAATGCAAGTAGTCAATTCAAAACCCAGCAGATAAGAACAGATTGAAACAACATATTTAAACACAATAAGCCAAATGCTTTCAGACAATTTCCAATTAAGCTTAAATCTAGCCAATTCATGGAAGAAGAAGAAGAAGAAGAAGAAAAAAAAAAGAGAATTCCAGAAGACATGGAAATAACGAACAACAATTCTATTACGTGTAAAACCGAAGTTCATGAGGAATTAGCCTATCATATTTCTGAATCGATGATGATCAACGAGAACAAGAAGAGAAGAAAGAAGGTGAAATTGCTGTTATTCCAGTTACAGTATCAATGACCAAAATTCACCTATTGCTACGCCGCCTGAAAAATACAAGTGTAACACTTGCGAAAAAAGCTTTGCAACTCATCACGCACTAGGAGGGCATAGATCTAGCCACAACAAGTTCAGAATGGTATATCAAAATTCCAATATCTTGAAAGAGGAGGCATACCTTGGATTCTCAAAGGAGGAGATGGAAACTAGGGCAGATAATCAGATAGTTGATCGATTTCGCTCGCACACGACCAGACGAGCGAGACCGGCTCTAACGTAATGCTAGCTTGACGACGGGAGATTAGGGCAGAGGATTCTAGCGGGACTCTATTTTGTTTTGAGAATAGAGGACTCTGTTTTGGTTTAATTTTGTTCAAACCTTTTACTTTTTAGTTTTGGCGCCTAATTTTTAGAAAAAAATAATTTTTTAATATTTTGGTATAAGATTTGGCGGGACTCTCTCACACTTTTGCCTCTCAATTATTATTTGGGACCAGCTACTATTTTTTAGGGACCTGATTTATTACCTTCGCGAAAAAATAAAGCATTAAGGACCGCAATATAATCTCCTCCCAATACATATATTATTAGCGACGAAATTATTTACTCGTCCCTAAAAGTTGGTCGTAAATAAGGCTTTTTCTTGTAGTGGTCTCTGTGCTCGTTCGAGGACGAATGAATGTTTAAGTGTGGGAGGATGTAACTACCCGACCGGTCATTTTTTGAATTTACACCCCGATCCCCTACTAATTGCTTCCCCCGAGTCTATTTCTGCTATTTTTGATTTGCCGGGATGTTCGATTTTAAGTTTCGGAGAGTTCTGGGAGACTTAGTCCCTAAATGAGAGCTTAAGTGTTGAAAAGTTGACTGTAGTCAGAACAGTGTGAAAACGTCCTCGAAATGAAAATCTGATGGTTGTGTTAGCTTCGTTGGGTGATTTTGAGGTTAGGTGCGTGTTTGGATTGTGTTTTAGAGGCTCGTAGCTAATTTAGGCTTGAAATGCCGAAAGGTCGAATTTTGAAGTTTCCGGTTCGATAGTGAGATTTTGATACGAGGGTTGGAATGGAATTCCTAGAGTTTCAGTAGTTCCGTTATGTCATTTGGGACGTGTGTGCAAAATTTCAGGTCATTCGGACGAGGTTTGATAAACTTTTTGATCGAAAGCGTATTTTGAGAAACTTGGAGTTCTTAGGCTTGAATCCATAGTTAATTTGAGGTTTCGATGTTGTTTTAGTTGTTTTAAGGATTGGTACAAGTTTGGGGAGTAGTATTAGACTCTTTGGTGCCTTTGGTTAAGGTCCCGGGGGTCTAGGGATGATTTCGAATGGTTGACGATAAATATAGAAGATGTTGCAGCTGCTGTATTTTTTTTTCTGCTTCTGGTATTTTTGCATCTGCGGTAGGGGGACCGCAGATGCGGTGCCTCGGAAGCGGCTAAGTGGCCGTAGAAACGGAATTTAGGAATTTCCTCAGGAACCGTAGATGCGGTGAGTTGTTCGCAGAAGCGCAATTGCTCCTGCGGTTAGAGTTCCGCAGAGGCGGAATCTGGTGTCGACACCCCTTTTTCTCGAAAAATCGGGTTTACGACATTTGGGAGGACAACTTGTTCCCTTTTGGGATTTGTGTTTTTGAAATTGAAGAGTCACCACCTAATGATTAAAGTGTATTAGGACACTAGGAAGGGGTTTGAGTTTGAAGAACCAGAGTTTCGGTAAGGGCTAGAAATAATCTTGAGGGGAAGGTGTTAGGCACCCATCAGGATCCACTAGTGTGGTTCCCGACCATGTTATATTGTGACACATAATCAAGTAAACAATCAAGGGTTCAAATATACAAAATTGTGAATAAGTTAAAAACGTATTTGAAGGTAAGTAGGGAGGGCAGAAATTTATGAAAAGATTTGAATAGTTTTACGAGAAAAGATGAAAACAAACAAAGGGAGAGGGGTCCTAGGTTTATGATTAATATGGATCACATCAATGCAATATTCAGTAATCGCTCCTCAGAAAAGGGGCTACATGAGATATTAGTGCATCGGTCATCATCTCCATATTCTACCCTTCCCACCTCGTAAAGGTTATTAAACGCGTGAGTTGGTCACGAATACTTATTGCGTTCTATTACCCGTCCCGTCCTATAAGTCCTGGAGGGTATTTAGGACCACTATTCCTATGTGGTAAGGACTAGGATGAACCCTTAGGTTTAAAGGCTAAAATGCTAGGCGACATACATAACAAATAGGACTGCACATAAGGGAACATACAAAGACAAATAAAGGCTCACAGATCCCTCCACAAGTGAACACATAATTGGCATATCTCAAACACATTCAAGGTCTAAAAGATAGGAGTTTTTACAAAAAAAAAAGGAATAGGTAGAGGCAGTTGAGTTAGTGAAAAGAACCGTTAAAGCAGGGTTTAAAAAAATGAAATAGTGACAGTAGCTTAACGAGGTGTGGGGCAAGTAAAATAGCGCGATTCTGGGCAAAGAATGGTAGCCCAGTAGTTTGAAAACATAAGAAATCAGAAACTCAGTGAGATTAAATAGATGCATCATTTCAAAATCATTTCTAGATAGAGCATGATTTTTAATAAAAATCGAGTGAACTTCAGAGAGTCAAAGCAAGAATGGGAGCAGCAGAGTTCAAAATTAAAGAGGCTGGTTAGTCTTAAACTGGTAACAACATGATTAATCGATTCTTATCGGGCCTAAAGTTTGCCTAGGCATCGTATGCATTGCCTAATTATTTTAAAAGGTGAACATGCATATTTGATCCCTTTCTTTTTAGTTTCAAGCGAGGTACACAAACAATTAACTGTACTTGTATTATTAGATTAACCATGCTAATCAGGCGTTTGACAATTGCAACTCAGACAAGTATGACACCCTAAGTAACGGGATGTCTAATGCACATAGGAGTTCCTAAAACATGATTTCTAAATGCTAATGAGAATGCATCAACAATTATTTGCTTATTACAATCATTTCCTCGTTATTAATTGATCATGGTTGCAAGATGATAACAGGCTGAAAGTAAAGAACCTAAAGCAGGATCTCTAGTGAATGAGATGCATGTCCTATACAGGTTGTCTATTGCATAGATAAGTGAATAAAATCCTACAAGCATGTTTTCTACCCATTATTTAAACTAAGCATGCATAACCCCTCCCCTCCATATTCACTATTCAGCCCCCAATCGTTCGTTTACAAGTTACTACAAACTAATGATAGTTGAATTACAGTAATAAAGAACAAAATAAGAAGTTATTCTATAGGGAGTCTTCAATCAGGCCCAATCTTCCAACCTCACTCCTTTCGAGTTTCACAGCCTTTGCCATGGTCTGGGTGCGGCAAAGCTCCCTGGGGTCCCTGGCCAATACCAGCACCCAAACTTTTAGTAGAATGTAGGACAGGTACAGTGTGGGATTACCAGCCTTGTGTGTCAAAGTTCAGTGAGTACTCGGAGGTACCCAAAGCAATACTCACACGAAGGGGATAGAACCTATTCTCTAAGAGTAGTGTGAAGTGCAGGAAGGAGAGAAAAATTGGTCATTTAAAGAGTTTACACAGCGTTGGAGAGTTGCACACAAGGATAATGGGCAAAGGGGACAAATAGATCACATATACATCACCAAAGTATACAGAGACTTAATACAAACTTACTAAGCATGGGTACACAAAATCAAAAGAGTTTAAAGAGACTTTGAAATAGTCAGATTTAGACATAAAAGTAAATAGTAACATCATATTAGTCATAACAGGTAAGATTAGGAACAAGTAGTAGTCATGAGCATGCAAATATCAACAGGCAAACTAGGAATCAATCACATGTTGCACAGCAGAAACATAAGTAGAAAACAATTAGGAATAGAACACACTGAAGTAGTAATAACCACATTAGTTAGGAACATAGAATTTAATCAGAACATACCAGTAATCAGAGAACACAGCAGAATGCAAAATCCAAGTATAAGCACAATATTAGCCTTAGCTTTTCAACTGGCTAACGACAGTCAGGAACAAGGAGCAACAACAACACAAGAGAGAAAAAGAGAGAAATAGCACAAGAGAGAGCAATGTGATTGATGTGTGTATTTTGTGATATGCAATTTGTTCGTTGTTATGCAAAAGAGAATGGGGGGTACTTATAGTACTGAATACGAGTAAACAAATAAGGTAGCAGTCCCTAATTAAGGAACTGGAATCAATCATAATCAAATCAATATATGGATTCCCCTTTAATTAAGGAGTCAGAGTCAAACGGTAATAAGCGATCATTTAAAAGGAAAGAAATCACAAAGCATGGTATGATCACATAAGGAAATAGAATAGCATAAAGTATGCAATAAAGACTAGGTGTATGATACTCTAATTAGGGAAATAGGTCAGGCAAATCGATCAGCATATTTGTGCACACATATAGGGAAAAATACCACTTTAATTCTGGAAAATAGTTTTCAGAATAATGAGCGAGAATGAAAACCTAGGAAATTAGTATTAATCAAGGAAAGTATCCCACAAATTAAGGAAGAAATTCGAAATCAGTACCAAACCATAAGAAAAATATGCAGAATCACAATATAAGGCAAGTATCATAGTCTCGATGAGGATTTGTAAGAATCAGTATAAAATCACCATGTAAACAATCTGAGAAACCTTAAGCAAAGGACATAGAATAGTAAGGGGATGAAACACTAGCAACAAAATTAAAGCAAGGAGCGCGGAACTCAGAGAAGAACCCAGAAGAACACACAAACGAGCAAATAATACAAACACAAACATATAAAGCTAGGGTTTCATCAGACTTAAACAAAATGTTTAGAAATAGTACTGAGAATCACGAATTAGTACTCAAAATCAAAGAATAAAGTGATTTTAAAAAGGGGTTCAGAAACCATAGTTTCAAAAAGGGAACAAAAACGTTTAAAACTTGAGTCGTCGTAAAGATCGAGTAGAGAGTAGTGCAAAACATAAAGGCGTGAGTTAAAAATCGTTAGAAATACAGAGATTCAAGAGGTTTGGGTCGAGATTAGGGTTTCATAAGATAGCAGTGAGAACTAAGAGAAACTGGCTGTGAAACTCAAGAATAATGGTGTTTATAGCACCGTCGAACCAAAACCCATCGGGGAAAGGCCGAAAACAAACTCGTGCAAGGCTTCAGTGACAATCTTGTATGGTGGAGACTCATGGGGTTTCAGGGATGAAGGGAACCGGCGAGATAAGGCTTCAAGGCGGTTGGTGGTCGAAAGAGGCGAGGCTGGAGGTGGCCTGAGAGAGGGTGAAGGTCATCAGAGAAGAGGAACCAAAAGGTTCTAGAGAGAAGGAGGAGAGGAAGAGACAGATAGAGAGAGACACTGATATTCGCAAAATTAGGGGTCAAAGGTGGGGTAGGTTAGAGTTTAATTAAGTAATAATAATCTGGGCCGTTGATCTTATTTGATCAACGAATCAGATTAATTCGGAGCTGGGCCGGGTTGGTTCAGATATTAGGCCTGGGAGGATTTGTTTGGGTATTGGGTCAATTGGGTCTAATTAAATCTGGTACGGGTAGGGTTAAATTGGGCTAAAATTGAAACAATAAAGGGCTATGTGTTAAATAGCCAATTTCCCTCTTTTATTTTATACAAAAATAGTTCAAAATAATTTTAAAAACAAATTAAAGGTAATGAAATAATTAATAACGTATAAATATTAATCTAAAAATACAGGAAATAATTTTACAATTATAAAAATGATGTTAATTGTAATATAGGCTATAATTGCAATTTATGCAATTTAACTTAGAAAATACCAAACAAATTTGTAAAAATATGCAAAAAATTACTTTAATTATCTTGGTGTAAATATGAGAATAGAAATAAAAATGATAATCTGGGAATAATTATTGGATTTTGTACTGCTAAAATAGATAGTAAATTAATTTTAAAAAATCTTAAAAACTAAAAAAAAATATCAAAACTCTTGGGCATGCTTATATGTGCATACACATGCTATTTTGAGAATATTTTGAGTATAAAAATATACTGAGAAAAATTGGGTATCAACAACTGCCCCTTTTTACCCGAGAAGGATGAAAAAGTTATCGGGTAAAGATATGATGGCCAATTTTGACCGAAAGAAATGATTTGAAAAGTTTTGACCAAGCTCTGGTTCCTGAGCTGCCTACATATTCCTGGTCTTACAGGAATCAGGCCATATGTAGTTCAGGGCCCGCCGACGGAACATGCCGATGGAGATTTTTCCATGAACGGATGAGATATTTGGATTGGGGTAGCATTGCTACGGGTTTAACAGAGCTGCGGAAACTGGAGCGGGATCGCTCCCGCTGACACGGCCGTTGCTAGCCGATTTACCTGCAAATAACAACACGAGCGCATATGTTGTGCATAAATTTAAAACATGATGCAAGTTTCTGTTGGACCATGAATGTTGTCTTTGGACGGTTAGGCTGACGTCCTCGGACTATGGTGTCCTGGGCCATGAAATATTTAGTAAGGATTCGCAGACAATGAAATGATGTTGTCGAGCTATGAAATGATGTTGTCGGGCCATGAGGATGATGCCTCCGAACCATGATGCCTTTGAATAATGATATGCAAAAGATAAAAGTGGGGTCCTCAGGCCATGGCATGGCGTTCTCGGGCTATGAAAATGGTGCCTCCGAACAATGACGTCTTTGGATAACTTGGCGATCTTTCAGCCCATGAAATGCAGAAGGTGGCGATCTTTCAGCCGATGCAAGACTTAAAATAAAAATAGAGATATTTCAGTTGATGGAAAGTTTTAAACATAATGGCGATATTTCAACCGATGCGAGATTTAAACGAACTGGCGAGATTTCAGCCGATGTAAAGACTTAAATAAAAAAATGATGATATTTCAGCCGATGCTAAGTGTAAAATATAAGTGGCGATCTTTCAGTCGATGCGAGATTTAAACGAAGTGGCGATATTTCAGACGATGCTAAGTGTAAAATATAAGTGGTGATCTTTCAGCCGATGCAAGATTTAAATAAAGTGGCGATATTTCAGCCGACATAAAGACTTAAATAAAAAATGGTGATATTTCAGCTGATCATGCTAAGTGTAAAATATAAGTGGCAATCTTTCAGCCGATGCGAGATTTAATCGAAGTGGCGATATTTCAGCCAATGTAAAGATAGATGAAGCGGCGATGTTTCGGCCCTGCAAAATGGAGACACTGCTTAGTCTTGAAGGGTAGAATAGTAGCCTTATGCAATGTAGAGAAATGCAGATGGAGACAATGCTTAGTCTCGGAAGGCAGAAAGGTAGCCTTATGCAATGCAAAAAAATGCAGATGGAGACAATTCTTAGTCTCGGAAGGCAGAAAGGTAGCCTTATGCAATGTATAGAAATGCAGATGGAGACAATGCTTAGTCTCAGAAGGCAGAAAGGTAGCCTTATGCAATGCAGAGAACTGCAGCTGGAGACAATGCTTAGTCTCGGAAGGCAGAAAGGTAGCCTTATGCAATGCTGAGAAATGCAGATGGAGACAATGCTTAGTCTCGGAAGGCAGAAAGATAGCCTTATGCAATGCAAAGAAATGCAGATGGAGACAATGCTTAGTCTTGGAAGGCAGAAAGGTAGCCTTATGCAATGTAGAGAAATGCAGATGGAGATAATGCTTAGTCTCGGAAGGCAGAAAGGTAGCCTTATGCAATGGAGAGAAATGCAGATGGAGACAATGCTTAGTCTCGGAAGGAAGAAAGGTAGCCTTATGCAATGCAGTAAATGTAAAAGGCAAGTAATGGTAAAATCTCTTAGCTGATAGCTTTATAGCTGATAGTCGATTGCTATATTGTGGCTGCTGAGGATGTCGTGTACGGATAGCAATTGTAACTAGGTGATGATTCTGGGAGTTGTATGAGTGCATAGATATCTGATGATGTTACGACTTGAGTGTCTGCATCCAAAGAAAAATTGTGAGTTCTGTAAAAGAGGGGAAGGTTAGTTCGTATCCCCATGGACTTTGCTCGTCCTTCTCGGCCCTTGTTTCGGTGATACTGTGCGTATCCTTGGGGTAGCATTTCTAAACAAAACAATTTTGATAATGGACGTGCATGATTTAGTAAAAATGTAACGTAATCATATAATTAAAAAAAAGCTTTCTTTTAGATGAATCGACGACTGCGATGCGGTTCAAGTCATTGCAACCTCTTTCTTCAGAATTTTGAGGGTCCTCCTCAAAATTCTACCCCAGTTTACTGGGCTGGTGCTTCCGATGGCTGCATGCGATGACAGGCTGAAGATCAACTTTGGAATTTTGAGGGTCCTCCTCAAAATTCTGCCCCAGTTTCCAATATTTGGGGGGAAATGAAAATTTTATTGAATTGTGACAGCACTCATAAGGCTGCCTATGTATCCCCTCTTAAACGGGAATCAGGTTAGGTGTAGTTTAAATTACATCATAAAGAAATCATAGTGGTTACACATAGTATCGCTTCACTACATCTGAATTGATCGGCTTTGTCCAAACATCTCCGTCCATTTCTGCAAGTATGAGGGCTCCTCCGGTTAGAACCCGGTGAACCATGTACGGACCTTACCAGTTAGGAGAGAATTTCCCTTTGGCTTCGTCTTGATACGGGAATACTTTCTTCAACACCAGCTGTCTTGGTGTAAACTGTCTCGGCTTGACTCTTTTGTTGAAGGCTATAGAAATTCTATTCTGATACAATTGACCATGGCAAACTACGTTCATCCTTTTTCCATCTATAAGAGCTAGCTGCTCGTAGCGACTTTTTACCCATTTTATGTCGTCAAGTTCCGCTTCCTTCTTAATCCTCAAGGAGGGAATTTCAACCTCAGCGGGGATGACTGCTTCTGTACCATAAACCAACATATAGGGAGTTACTCCAGTTGATGTGCAAACTGTGGTGCGGTACCCCAACAAACTAAATGATAGCCTCTCGTGCCACTGCTTATGTTTTTCTACCATTTTCCTCAGTATCTTCTTGATATTCTTATTGGCCGCTTCCACAGCTCCATTCATCTGAGGTATGTAGGCTGTAGAATTCTTGTGTTTGGTTTTGAATGTTTCACACATTGCTTTCATCAGGTCACTGTTGAGATTGGAACCGTTGTCAGTAATAATCGACTCTAGGATGCCGAACCGACAAACGATACGGTCGCAGACAAAGTCTGCCATGACTTTCTTAGTCATTGCCTTGTATGATGCTGCTTCAACCCATTTGGTGAAATAATCAATTTCCACTAGAATGAACCTGTGCTCGTTTGATGTGGCAGGCTCGATAGGTCTGATAACATCCATTCCCCAAGCGGCAAACGGCCATGGCGAGCTTGTTGCAGTAAGCTCGTTTGGAGGCACTTTTATCATGTCTGCATGTATCTGATAGCGATGGCACTTTCGGACGTACTGGATACAGTCCGTTTCCATAGTCATCCAAAAATATCCTGCCCGGAGTATCTTCTTTGCTAGGACAAAACCATTCATATGTGGACCGCAGGTCCCTGCATGAACTTCTTCTAACAACCTGGATGATTCCTTTGCTTCGACACACCTTAGTAATCCCAAATCGGGAGTCCTCCTGTACAAGACTCCTCCACTATGAAAGAAGTTGTTAGATAACCTCCGAAGTGTGCATTTCTGAGTAGCATTTGCAAGTTCCGAATATCCTCCTGTTGTCAAATACTCCTTGATGTCATGGAACCATGGTTTTCCATCTGCTTCTTCCTCGACATGAGCACAATAATCTGGTTGGTCATGAATCTTTATCGAAACAGGATCTATGAAGTTCTTATCTGGATGCTGAATTATAGACGATAGAGTAGTCAATGCATCGGCAAACGCATTCTGGACTCTAGGGACATGCTGAAATTCTGTCTTTGCGAACCTCTTCCTCAACTCCTGTACATGATGCAGATAAGGGAGTATCTTGGAGTTCTTGGTTGCCCATTCACCTCGGACCTGATGTATGAGCAAATCTGAATCCCTAATCACTAGTAACTCCTGAATGTTCATATCAATGGCCAGCTTGAGCCCTAAGATGCAGGCTTCGTATTCGGCCATGTTGTTGGTGTATGGGAACCTGAGTTTGGCAGATACCGAATAAGGCTGGCTGGTTTCTAATACTAGGACTGCTCCTATGCCAACTCCTTTGAAAATTGATGCTCCATTGAAAACCATTCTCCATCCATCATAGGATTCTGCAATATCTTCTCCTATGAAAGATACCTCCTCATCAGGAAAATACGTCTTTAGAGGCTCGTATTCTACATCCACGGGATTCTCGGTGAGATGATCTGCCAAGGCTTGTTCTTTGATTTCCTTCTGAGATACGTAGACAACGTCGAATTCACTCAACAGGATTTGCCACTTAGCTAGTTTGCCAGTGGGCATGGTCTTCTGAAAGATATATTTCAGCAGATCCATTCTTGATATGAGGTAAGTGGTATAGGCACAGAAATAATGCCTCAACTTCTGAGCTACCCAGGTCAAAGCACAACAGGTGCGTTCTAATAGGGAATACCGAGGCTCGTACGGGGTGAACTTCTTGCTGAGATAGTAGATGGCCTGCTCCTTTCTACCCGTTTCATCATGTTGTCCCAAAACACAATCGAATGCCCCATCTAATACTACAAGGTAGAGCAATAGAGGTCTACCGGGTTCGGGTGGAACCAAAACTGGCGGCGTTGATAGGTATTCCTTGATTATGTCGAAGTATTTCTGGAAATCATCAGTCCAGTTGGTAGCGGCGTCCTTCTTCAACATTTTAAATATCGGTTCACAAATGATAGTGGACTGAGCTATAAACCTGCTGATATAGTTGAGTCTCCCCAGGAAACTCATCACGTCTTTCTTTTTCTTCGGCGGTGGCAATTCTTGAATGGCTTTAACCTTTGATGGATCCAGTTCTATTCCTCGTCGACTTACAATGAATCCAAGTAGTTTTCCGGCAGGAACCCCGAATGCACGTTTGGTGGAATTCAGTTTCAGATTGTACCTTCTTAGTCTATTGAAGAACTTCCTCAGATCTTCCATGTGGTCAGTGGATTTCTTGGTTTTGATGATGACATCATCTACATATACCTCAATCTATTTATGTACCATGTCGTGGAAAATAGTAGTCATGGCCCTCATGTAGGTGGCCCCAGCATTCTTTAATCCAAACTGCATCATTTTGTAACAATACATCCCCCATGGCTAATAAAAGTTGTTTTCTCAGTGTCCTCCTCATCCATCTATATCTAATGATACCCAGCAAAACAATCAAAAAATGACTACAACTCATGCTTGGCGGAGTTGTCAATTAGAATGATTATGTTTGGCAAGGGGAAGTTGTCTTTCGGACTGGCCCGGTTGAGATCCCGGTAGTTGACACAGACTTTAACCTTCGCATCCTTCTTCGGTACTGGCAAAATGTTGGCTAGCCATGTTGGGTACTCCACTACCCTGAGAACCTTGGATTTGACTTGCTTGGTAACTTCTTCTTTGATTTTTAAACTCATGTCAGGTTTGGATTTTCTGAGCATCTGTTTTACTGGCCGACATGTCGGATCTGTTGGAAGTTTCTGAGCTACAATAGATGTACTGAGACCATTCATATCATCATATGACCAGGTGAATATGTCCTCATATTCCCTTAGAAATTCCGTGTACTCTCCCTTTTCCGACGTTAACAGATGAACACTGATGCGTGCTTCCTTGACATTCTCTGTATCCCCCAAGTTGACAACCTCAGTTTCGTTCACGTTAGACTTAGGCCTGTTCTCAAAATCCTCAACCTCTTTAACGACCTCTTCTGGTATATCATCCTCTTTTGAGTCCATGTTCATTTGTTGCGTTGTCTCGTTGCATGTCACAATCATTGGTTCATCAATATAAGTAATAGTAATGTTGTGTAAATAAAGTAAACGATAGAAAAAATAATAAGAGAGAGACTTATAAGAAAATAAAATGCTTTGATAAATTTCATAATTGTTTTGAACATTGGATCTCTTATTTTCGAAATTAAAATGCGGAAAGGAAATCAACTAGCGAAAAAGTAAAAGGTAATGCATGGTGCCTTGTTCAGCCTTGCTACCCTGAAGCTTTTCGGGCTCTGGTGGTTTTGATGGACCAATTATTGAGGCGCACTCCTCGTCTGACAGCTTTTATGGAAGGGCCTTCATCCTAAAAAATGACATAGCAGTCCATATTGTCGTCTTCCAAAACCAGATTCCTTATTGCCGCCAACGCTTCCTCTCCTTCTGACCCATATATGACATCTGCTAGCTAGAAAGTCTGCTCCAGGTGAGGTATCGGATGCTCCAGTGGGTAGTAGGGACTGCGCCATGGTGGCGACCAGTGGTTGAACTCCTCCCAAGTGTATTCATACCCCAAACCAATGCCATGTTTCTTTAGCTTAATGGGTTTGGCGATTCCCTGAAAGTTTTTGCCAAGTCCCTTGCCAGGCTCGTATCTACACCAATTCAGTATGCTTTCAATCTTGTTGTCCCACCATTTATCCTTGTCCACGGCGTTGACCCACTCAATGTGGTGGTAGGTTTCTCCGCCTCTTTTCCTTCTTCCTCCTATTGCCGGGATGGTCTGGCGACTGTATATGGGATTGCTGCCGTCGCCATTAATATTCACCTCTTGGTGATTCTACTCAAACTTCACTGCCTAGTGCAGGGTTGATGCTACGGCTCCAGAGGCGTGAATCTAGGGCCGTCCTAACAGCAAATTGTAAGATGATGGGACGTCTATCATTTGAAAGTCAACGTCGAACCAAGTTGGTCCCATTTGCAGACATAAACTGATTTCCCCAATAGTGGACCTTTGGGATCCATCGAAAGCTTTGACATCGGTGGCTCCATCTTTGATCTCATGCAGGCTCTTTCATAATGTTCTGAGGGTCACAAATGGACAAATATTGAGACTGGACCCTCCGTAAACCAGAATTCTGGCGATGAAATGATCCTCGCATTGCACAGTGATGTGCAATGCCTTGTTGTGGCTTAGCCCTTCCGGTGGCAGCTCATCTTCGTGGAAAGTGATTTTTTTACTCTCCAATACTTTACCTACCATGTTTACCATTTTTCCTCTAGTTATGTTGTTGGGCACATACGCCTCGCTCAGCACTTTCATTAGTTATTCTTATGTGTGTCAGAGCTTTGTAGTAGGGCTAAGATGGAGATTTGGGCTGCTGTCTTGTTCAATTGATTGATGACCAAATACTCTTTGGCTTGTATCTTCCTCCAGAGGTCATCAGGTCCAGTTTCAGTGACGGTTGGTCATCCAGAGGCTTGCTTGCTGGACTCAGCTAGATGTTTTAGAGTATAAACCCTGCCAGTTCTGGTCATACACTGTGCTACAATTGCTTCTACAGATCTGGTTTTCCCTTTCCTTCTCGCCTCGGCGGTGTAATCCCAAGGAACGGCCTTCGTATAGAATGGTGCTATGGTTGACATAGCCACATGAATGGGTACCCTTGTTTTGGGAGGTAACACAACAACTTCAAATGGTACAGGTGCCTTTGGGGATCCAAACTCGGCCTCAATCGATCTTGGCGCCTTTGCAGAAGAAGGTGCCTCGAACTCAAGTGGTATGGACATGTTCACTTTAGCGTCTCCAGAAGGCTGGATCTGGACAACAATCAGATTAAGTGTGACAGTTGGTTTCTTTGGCTCGTCATCTTTAGCAATCAATCTGATCAATCCTTTGGGGTTCCAATCATCTTCTATCTCTATCATGTGAACGCCTCCGCCTTTATGGTGGGGCAGAGGGTTGTTGCAAACATTAGGAGCAGGTTCCTTCGCCACAATAATCTTGTTGTCAATTAAAGCTTGGATTTTATCCTTCAGAGAGCTGCATTGATCAATGGTACACCCCTTCATGCCGGAATGGTATGCACATGTTTTGTTCGGGTTGACCCATTGGGAAGGATTTTCTAGAGTTATGGCAGGGGCAAGGGTGACATAACCAGTAGGTTTGAGCCTTTCATATAGCTGGTCGATTGGTTCGGCGATGGCACTGTATTGCTTGGGAGGTTTACGGTCGAAGTTAGGTCACGGTCTAGGGAAGTTTTGGCGGGTGGGAGGTGATTGATAGTGAGAGGGCTGAGCATTATAGGCTTGGTAGACGGGTGCGGGTTGGGAATATCTTGGTGAGGTAGGTTGATATGTGAGGGGTGGAGATGATTGGTAAGTAGGTAGTGGAGCTTGGTAAGAGGGCGAGGGTGCTTGGTAATTTGGGGTAGGTTGATATTTGAGAGGAGAAATTAGGTAGGTTTGGTATTTTATTGGGGATTTTGTTCTCTGTGAAACCATCACGACACTCACATCCCTTTTCTTAGATGCGCCGCCGGACTGTAGAACTTTGTTGGTGGCCTGCAATGCTTCAAAGTTAGTGACCATACCACTTTTAATGCCTTCCTCGATCCTCTCTCCTAGCTTGATGATGTCGGAAAATTTCTGGCCTTCAATCAACATCAACCTCTCATAATACTGTGGGTCTTGAGCCCGGATGAAAAACCTGTTCATTTGTTCTTCTTCTAAAGCCGGCCTGACCTTAGCAGCTTCTGATCTCTAAGGAGTAGCATACTCACGGAATGTCTCTGTGGGTTTCTTCTTTAAGTTCTGGATATATAATACAGCTGGCGCATTTTTTATATTAAATCTGAACCTGTCCATGAAATCAGGCACCATTCCTACCCAATTCGTCCACTTCTTGGGGTCTTGGCTAATGTACCAAGATAGAGCATACCCTTTCAGACTTCTCATAAAGAGCTTTATGCGAATCTTTTCATCTCTTCCGACTCAGACCAGCTTATCGCAGTATGTCCTCAAATGGACTCTAGGATCCCCTGTGCCATCAAACATTTCGAACTTTGGAGGTTTGTACCCCTCAGGAAGTTCGACATCTGGCTGAATGCAAAGGTCCTCATAATTCAGCCCCTCAATACCGTTGTTTCTTTAAACACCCTGGACTCGGCTAGTCAGCTTCTTAAGTTCTGCAGCCAGATTCCTGATAAGAGAGTCTTTGTCATCAGACTCCGGTGTGCTTGAAATAGGTTGAGTATATTGCGGTATGGTTTCCACATAGATGGGGGTGTTGTGGGGATGATCATTTGTGGAGTTTAGTGGTTTGGGAATGAGTAGTGGGGTGTTGTTTGAAGTGTGACATGTGTTGCAGTGTTGATGGGGAGCGGGTTATTTTTGTAGTTTCGGGATGTTTTCTGGAGGTGTAGGATTTTGAGTATTGGGAAAGTTGACATCTGGAGTAGTGAGGGAAAATGATAAGTTTGCCAAGTTCCGAATTTGGTCCAGTTCTTCCTAAAATTTCAATAACTTTTGTTCGAGTTGGGCGGCATTTTCTTTGGAAACCTGAATACCCTGAGGAACTTCTACCCTTTCTTCCATTTTTCTTCTGTTCTTGTTTCTGATAGGACTCGGAGGAGGAGGAGGTGGAGGGCCCTTAGATCTTGTGGAGTAGGATAATGATGCCAGAGTGCACGAACTAACCTTTTGGGGAGGGGAACAAAAGTAAAAACAAAACAAGGTAACAAATTAGTAAGGGTTATGAGAAGAAAACATTGCAATATTTAAACACATAGTGCAAGAATATAAATAGTGTCCTAATTTGGGTGCCTCGTTGTGCCTGAGATAGGCCTAGTGACAAGTTGATTTGGAGAACTTATAATACTAAATGCCTTATTTTATTGACAAACAAATAAGACGAATTCCCGAAATGACACTAAAAATTGCAGGAAATAAAATGTCACTAATGGCCATTGGACTTATTACATTTAAAGCAAAATAAAAGATCCTAACTACTTGGTCCCAGAGGGACCTTCCCCAGACTCGGCATCTTTAGCTCCATCGAATAGCTTCACCAGCTCATGCAGTCCCAGCAGCAAATAGGCTCTAGCCAAGTGTCCTCCTTCGTTTCCCTCAGCATTCTGGCAGTTTTCGATCCTCTGGATGAACTTCCTTTCCAACTCTACCAAACCCCGCTCCAAATACCCTAGTCGCTTACTGGCACTAACAGCCATATCTTTCCATTCTCTAATCAACTTTTGATGGGCCTCTTGAATTTCCTGGTGCTCACTTTAGCACTCCCGAATCCTCTTGCGTAATTGATTATACTTAACCTGTATTTCAGCCTTTTTGTCGATGACCATGCGGCCTCGAACGAACCTGGGTTGTCCTAACCTGCCATGATCGTCCTCCAACAAACTTGGATAGTAAGGAGTATAGCCGGCATGGTACCTGTCTGGTTCTATGGAGTCCTTTCCCAAGATGATTTTGCAATGCCACATGTGTTGAACTTGGCACTTGTATGTACTATCGTCATCTTGAAAGTCAACCCTAAAGTGGATCATTTTGTCGACCCTTGGTATAACGTGCTTTCTTCCTGCCTGCCTCATGACTCAGAGAAGGCCATAAGGATAAGTTCCTCTCAGACCAATGAGTATGAGAAATGGTGCATCCTGAGATCAGACAATGAACTCTTCAGTAGGGAACCATTCGAACATCCATTGCACTTGGTCCTCTTTCAGATTTTCAAACAATTCTACCCACCTTTTAGCATCTTCTGATTGAGCGAACATGTTAGGCATATAATTCATTCGCCTTGGCTGATGGAAGGCGGTATGATCGTCCCAGTCTCTGCGCAGAACCTCTTGCCGATATTAACCCTTTTGGAGGTGCTCCATGAGCCAGAATTGGAGCAGTAAGTTACAACCCTCAAAGTGTTTGGCCTCTCGTTGACAGTTTTCCAGGGCTCGGTATATCTCCGCAATGATCATAGCTACTATGCTAAAAGGCTGCCCGCCAATTCCTTCCATTAAATTCTTGGTGACCATGGGCAGTCTGGTATGGATCCTAGCCTTCTTCATAAGAAATACTATCATCCCCAAAAAGCAGAACTTAAAGACGAAAACTCTTTGGTGGATATGCCCCAATGAGGTTTTGACGACCCGAACCGTCGTCTCATGTGTTTCCATCTCGTTTTCCCCGTTTATTGCTTCTTCATGATTTATTGTATGTGTTGGGTGAGTTTGAGTTGACTCGGATTGGATTTGGTAGGTAATGAGGCACTTAGTCTCTTTAAGGAAGGCTTAAGCTGGAAAAGTCAACCGGACATTGACTTACGAGTTAGAGGGATCGGATGTGATTTCCGGCGATTCGGTTAGCTTTGGGAGGTGATTTGTCACTTAGGAGCGCAATCAGAATTGATTTTGGAGGTCTGGTGTAGAATTAGGCTTGAATTGGTGAAGTTAGCATTTTGGCGATATCCGGTTGATAGGTGAGATTTTAATCTGAGGGTCGGAATGGAATTCTGGGAGTTGCAGTACCTTCGTTGGGTGATTTGTGATGCGTGTGCAAAATTTCAGTTGAATCGGAGGTGGTTAGGTCGGGTTTTTGATCGAATGTGAGTTTCGGAAGAATTCGATAAACTTAGGCTTTGATTTGGTGAGATTGATGATTTTGATGTTAACGGTATTGTTTTGATAGTTCGAGCAAGTTTGAATAAGGTAATAGATCATATCTGTGCTTTTGGTTGAGGTCCCGGGGGCCTCGGTGTGAGTTCGGGTGGTTAAACGGAGAGTTTGAAGGTTGTTGCATGTTTTGGGATTTGCTGGTTCTGTCATTTCCGCATCTGCAGAAAATGGACTGCAGAAGAAGTTCCGCAGAAGCGGGTGAGGGATCGTGGAAGTGGTCTGAGATGTGGCTGAGTAGTTTCGCAGAAGCGGACCCCTTTTTCACATCAGCGGGTCCGCAGGAGCGAGTATTTCACCGTAGAAGCGGTTTTGAGCCGTTGAGGGAAATTCCGCAAAACCGGAACCTGGACCGCTTAAGCGGAAGTTGGTCTTTTTAATAATTACCTCAGAAGCGGGATTTTGGCCGCAGAAGCGGCAATCGCTGTTGGCAGAAGGGTTTAAAGGTTTTATTTCCTCCGCGAGCTAGGCATTATTGTCCACCATTTTTTAGCGAGCTTTGAGAGCTTTGAGGGGATTTTGAAGAGGGATTCAAGGGAAAATTATTAGAGTTAAGTTCCTTGCCCTAAATACACAAGATTATGTTAGATTTAACATGGAAATTGGTTAAAATTCATTTAAAAGGGGTAAAGCTAGGGCTTGAGTTTTGATATTTCAAATTGGGATTTGAAAGGTCATTTGAGCTCGGATTTGGGAGTTCTTGGTATGTACAGACTCGTGGCGAGACGAGGAATCCGGTAATGTAGGTTTTGTAATTTTTCAAGAAGTGGGCTCGGGGCTCGGGTTTTGCTAGTTTCGAGATTTTGCTATTTCTCGATTATTTTCGATTGGGTATTGTTCCCTTAGCATATTGTGATGTATTCGCTCTGATTTTGGTTAGGTTCGATGTGCGTGGAGGACGATTTGAGGGGTAAAGGCGTCGCAAGCTTGGGATTTTGCCTGTTCGAGGTGAGTAATGCTTGTAAATGATATCCTGAGGGTTTGAAACCCCGGATTTCACATCGTAACGATGTATTGAGGCATGACATGCATTCCATGGTGAGTGTGGGGTCGTTTGCTATTGGGGATCGTGACTTGGTCCATCCCGAGCGATATTTTCTACTATATTGGCGATTGAGATGCATACTTTATTACTGTGAATTGGGCTTATTGCCATGGTTGGGGCCTTGTGCCTACCTGTAGAATTCTTAGGGGATCTTCATTTCGTATTCCTCACTTGTTTGCATAAATCATACTCTCGGTCATGTTTTCAACTGTTAAAAATATGATAAGAACTGTATTTTGAACATGAAACCATAAATAAAATGAATATGAGGGCTGAGATCCCTACAGTACGTAATGCCCGAGTGGCTGCGCATTTATTTGACTAAGATGGGTTGAGTACCCAATAGTGAGGATATATCTCCCTATGATGTGGATCAGGCTGCACGCCGCAGTGATGATAAATTGATATTGAGGCCGAGAGCCTGTTTGATGCCACGATATGGCTGATATTGCGCTTGGGCTGTAGGAGCCCCTCCGGAGTCTGTACACACCCCCAGTGAGCACCGTCGACGATAAATAAATAGAGCGGGCTGCACGCCGCAACGGGTACTGGAATGTACCGTTATTTGCATTGCATTGCATTCATGCATTTGTTTACTATTCGTTATTTGTGTTATTTCTTGAGATGTCTGTTTTCTATTCTGGTATTGTCTGATCACTCTTAAAGAGAATAAATCTTAGACAGTGGTAACAATGACACTGTATGATGCATTGGTCAGGTAACAGTGGTTGATCGGGAATAAGAATATTGCCCGAGGGGCGGGTCTCTGTGCATAGTGTCACCAATTGTTGAAAATTATTTTCGCAAGTGTTGAAAGGATCATCTTCAAAAGAGGTTTAAAACTGAGCCAAGATACTTTGAAAGGTTTCATAGTTTCACTAATTTTTCTCAATGTATGGGCTATTCACTGCTTCTGTACAGCATGATGATCTGTTATACGTGATTTCTTACCGCTAAGTTATTAGTTACTTTCATTACTCACTGAGTTGGAGTACTCACTTTACTCCCTGCACCTCGCGTGTAGTTGCAGGTATTGTTCACCCGGTAGCGGGTTATTAGCTGATTGAAGGTACTACTATTGCAGCTGAGCAAGGTGACCGCCAGAATTCGCGGCATCAGACGTTGTCTTTAAAAATTCCAAAAAAAATTTTATTGTATATTGTTAGCCGTGTAGTTGTGTTCAGGCTTCTTTAGATGCTCGTGATTTGTGACATCCCGATTTCAGGCTGAGCTGGGACGGTTCCATGTTATATCATTTTCTTCCACATTTATGATAATGTTATCTATTATTTTCGACTCATTCTTGCTAAGAAATTATGAAAAGAAGTATTGTTAATCTGTTGGTTGGCCTTGTCTTCACGAGAGGCACCATCACGACTGGGTTCGGGAATTGGGTCGTGGTAAGTTGGTATCAGAGCGTAGGTTACTAGGTCTCACGAGTCATGAGCAGGTTTAGTAGAGTCTCGCGGATTGGTGCGGAGGCGTCTGTATTTATCCTCGAGAGGCTGCAGAACCTTTAGGAAAACTTCACTTTCTTGGAATTCTTATCGTGCGTAATTAATTCAGCTTGAGATATAACTCTTAAAATTTCTTCCTCACGTCTGTATGCGCATATGAGCGCTCGATATTGTATGTGCTTTGATGGCTTGTGATTCCCCGATCAAGGGGCGAGATGTATTCTCCGTGAGTTTGATGTTGGGCCAGTCTGGAGGACTTGAGGCCGGATATTTGCCTATGGCTTGAGCACCGAGGTGCTGATGGTGTGAGCAAGTGTGTTGAACTTATATGTTCGGTATTGTCCCTATTAGCCGAAATGGCGGTTTGATATTCATGTGATGAGTATGTTAGTACTGAGAGATGTATCTATGTGACTTGGTAGTGGCGAAGAAGTCTGCTGGATAATGGATGAACTGTTAAGTATTGGATTCCTATTGTGATTCAACATGTAGCCCGAGTATGGGCGCGTGGAGAATATTTTTGTATCTCCTAGTTGGAAAGTAAAGTGCAATACTTGTGGCGGTATGAGTTCAGACTCAGGAAGACTAAATTGGCTGTATTATGTGTATGACGGTGGGAGGTGTGCTGAAATACTAAATTGAGGCAAAGCAGGTGGGTTATCTCCTGCAGAGTGTTCTTGAGTGGTATGATCCTTATGTGTCCGTTAGAAGATCCCATGGGTAATTGAGAGGTACGTGTTGTAATTTGAAAATTTAGGTCGCTTAAGAGAGTGGACTCAGCTGATGTGGGGATAAATGCGAGGTTTGTAGAGGATTTCAGTACCAGATGATCTGTGTTTTCATAAACTAGTAGATGATTTGAGTATAATCTCACTATAATATTGTGGCATCATTAGAGTAAAAGTATTATGAGTTATTGAATGTGTCCTGATAGATGGCTTCGAGCCAAGTTGGGGAGGTTGCTGTTGATTAGCTAACTGCACGGTTATGTGCTATATTGGTTCCATTTCGAGGTAAGCGGGCGGATCAGTTCTGGTTGCAGAAATTTAGCCGAGGATGGCACATGTGAAGGAAAATTTTGATAAAGGTTATACGATGCTTCGTAGATGTGTAAAAATCATAGGATGTCTTGAGCTGTTGTTGGTAAAGAATACTCGGTGTATAGAGAAGGAAGATGGTTGTTTGTATTGGTATGAGATCATGTTCTGCGGTGTCAGAGTGCTAATAAGGCACGAGTAGTTCGGTTTATTAAGTCAGATAATTTACAGTTGTGTAAGAGTGGATGACTCTCGAGAATGGTTTTATTGTGTTCAAGATTTGACATGTAATAATCAGGTGTCTTAAGGTTTTGTATATGGCTAGGGACTGTATTTCATTAGAAAAGATCAAGACGTGTGGTATTTTATAATAATTATGGGATTCTATGTATCAGTGTCTGGAAAGTAATGGTAACGAATTCAGATTCACAGGAAGTTCTTCAAAGTAAAGTATTCTGGAACATGGTATTTCTGGGAAGCATTGAAATAGTATTCAGTGGCTTATGGGTCTTATACAGTGTGGTCTTATGTTCGAGTCTCGTATAGTAAACCTAGGCTGAGGTATTGTGATGCTACAGCGAGGGAGAAATATCGAGTGATGATTAATAAAAAGAGAAATTAGATAGATGAAATAGCTTGATAGTAGACCGAATCGGTATGGTAAGTGTATGATTAATTCTTCGTATGTGTCTGAGGTAATGAGCTTTTACGGGTATTGTGCAGCAAGGCTCTTGAGTTCTGGCAGCTTTCTTAGCTTGGTTCGGGTAGAAGGATTCAGTCCTGTCAGTTTAGCTTGTGCAATGGAATTAGGAGAGAGTAATCTTGATGAGTTTCACTGTGATTTGGAGATGAATACATTTTTCTATGGGTATGCGAAGCATGGAATGTGTAATGATTTTTCTTCCAAATGGGATCAGTGGAAGTTGTTGGCTAGGTGAGTTACAGTTCAGTTCTGAAAAAAAGTTCATAAAATTCTTAGGCAACGGGTAGCCTCAGATAATCAAGGAAATGGTACTTCTAATTGAAAGTGATTTGATGAGGGTATATGTCTCGGAAGACGGGTAATGTGATTGGACCGATGATACCTCGGTAGTATTGCGGCACTTCTTGCTAGATCGACTGCTGATATCCGAGTTTGTCTGATGGCACAGGGGAATTTTTTGAATATCCTCCGTGGAATGATAGGGTACTTGGATGTAATATGTACTCGTACGGCGGAATTTGGGACCAGGTACAATGATTTGTGTACTATATGAAGATGGAGACTGGGAGTTCTCATGTACAGAATATGTAGTGGTTTTGGATCGCGTGTATTGGTACTGTTAGAGGCTATTGGGATTTGGATGCCCGAGTGGATCTTTCCTTGCTTGGTATATTAGATTTTGGACATGATATTGGAGTGTAGACTAGATGTCTCAGTGTTGGGTTATTCTAGACTATTGTGCTATGGGTTATGTCGGAAAATGCCATAGGTTGCGTGGCGAGGTACATCGAATTATGTTCTAGCAGAGTGGTTTGTATTCCAAGGACCAGGGGGCGGCTGGCAAGTATTGCTTTTATTAATTGGGCCTTCTTGGCGGATGTCAGTGCAGAGGTTTCTACCATTGATTCAGTTCCGGTATTGAGGGACTTTTTCAGATGCGTTTCTTGTGGTCGGGCATGTCGCCAGGCGAGATTGAGGATTTCAGTATTTATTTGGTGTTGGGCACCGTATCGAGCGGCTCCGGTAGGAGTTATAGTAGTGGGAGGAGCAGCTTTAGGCTCCTTAGTATTGAGTTCGTGGCAGGCCAATGTGGCTACGTATTTAGCTTGAGTTAGTTTGGTTAGTCATGAGTTGCATTGATGAAGGATAGGTTGATTCGATCGTTATTGAACCTACTAGTAATCTGGGGAGATCTATGAGTTGCTTTTTCTGTGCTGTGAGGCGTTATGATTTTCGGACTGTGGGCACATATAGTGCGGCGCTATCGAGATTCATAGTGGAAGTTGAGGGGGGGAAAACCTCAGTCGTGTTTGAGTTTTGTAGCTTACAACGCTCTATGTAGATATCATTAAGCACTCAGTATGCTTTTGGCCGATACTCGGTATTTTGCTATAATGAGCAAATTTGGCTCGATGTGCATCTCCCTATGTGAGATATTTATGTGGATCGGGTGGCACGCCGCCATGGGTATGTTATCTGGATCGGGTTGCCTGCCGCAACAGTGTGATGTTGAGAATAGTTTTCCAAATGCTATTTTGTATGCCTTGCTTCCTGGTTTCTAAGGAAAGCCCGTATTGGGTGTTGCTCGGCGAATGGCGCTTCGATTTTGTCCTTTCAGGATCGTATGGTGTATATTACTTGCTTCACCATGGGTATAATGATTTATTTGGGTTCCAGATATCAATCGTGTGTGGTTGTCAATTTCGAGTATAGTGACTTGAGGTGCTTCATGTGTAACAGTGTTTGGATAAGATCGCGCATTGTAGCGAGGCTACGAGGAGATTAGACCATTCGGGGTAGATTCAGGTATTCTATTTCTATGATGTAGGACGGGGTCCCAGCCTTGTGTTGTGATGGTGCTGAGGAGTTTGAGTTACAACTCTTTTGTTTGAGTCATTTGTCATAATTTGAGTATGTTCAGACCGCCCTTCATTGGTGCGTGGATTATGCAAGTTGTGGCTTAGGCCTGTGATGAGGTGTCATATCACTAGAGTGGTGTGTTGGATTCGAGGTGATCGTCGGAGTCATTAATGAATACGAACAGGTTTGATTACAGCTTGTTGGAAGAATAATATCGAGGTTCGGTTCGGAAATCTGCTGTGGTATTAGTCAAAAGGGAAGTGGTTTCATAAGTGGTAGATCTGAGAAATGGTTACGGTTCGCTGTGTGTTTCATTATCATTGGTAGGATATGAAAGTGTTGGAATGAGACTTTAGCTAATAAGAGGTTTCTATCGGTATATGGTTTTTGTGGACACCTATCGTGAATGGGAGTTATCGCTGTATGTGTTTGAGCTATATGGTATATCATAGAATTGTACCGGAGGTTGCAGTTATGGGTTATTACAGCTAGTTCGGACTTATCCTGAGTATATATGCGAGGTTCTGATCTTGAGTATGACTTCGGAAAGTGCAATGTGGTTCTACGGTTTATGGTCTAGATGGACTGTGAAATTTTAGCTATATCGTGTTATCGGATCTATGCGAGATAAGGTGATGTGGGATCACCCCAGGTATATGGTTGGTAAGGTTATTCAGCTATTGGTTGGCTTCTAGGACAACTCTGGGTACGCTCGAGGACAAGCGTTGGTTTAAGTTGGGGAGGATGTGACGACCCGACTCGTCGTCTCATGTGTTTCCGTCCCGTTTTCCCCGTTTATTGCTTCTTCATGATTTATTATATGTGTTGGGTGAGTTTGAGTTGACTCGGATTGGATTTGGTAGGTAATGAGGCACTTAGTCTCTTTAAGGAAGGCTTAAGCTGGAAAAATCAATCGTACATTGACTTATGAGTTAGAGGGATCGGATGTGATTTTTGGCTATTCGGTTAGCTTCGGGAGGTGATTTGTGACTTAGGAGCACAATCGGAATTGATTTTGGAGGTCCGGTGTAGAATTAGGCTTGAATTAGCGAAGTTAGCATTTTGGCGATATCCGGTTGATAGGTGAGATTTTGATCCGAGGGTCGGAATGGAATTTTGAGAGTTGCAGTACCTTCGTTAGGTGATTTGTGATGCGTGTGCAAAATTTTAGTTGAATCGAAGGTGGTTAGGTCGGGTTTTTGATCAAATGTGAGTTTCGGAAGAATTTGATAAACTTAGGCTTTGATTTGGTGAGATTGATGATTTTGATGTTAACGGTAATGTTTTGATGGTTCGAGCAAGTTTGAATAAGGTAATAGATCATATATGTGGTTGAGGTCTCGGGGCTCTCGAGGTGAGTTCGGGTGGTTAAACGGAGAGTTTGGAGTTTGTTGCATGTTTTGGGATTTGCTGGTTCTGTCATTTCCGCATCTGCAGAAAAGGGACCGCAGAAGCGGGTGAGGGATCGCGGAAGCGGTCTGAGGTGTGGCTGAGTAGTTTCGCAGAAGCGGACCCCTTTTTTGCATCAACGGGTCCGCAGGAGCGAGTATTTCACCGTAGAAGCGATTTTGAGCCGTTGAGGGAAATTCCACAGAAGCAGAACCTGGACCGCGTAAGCGGAAGTTGGTCTTTTTAATAATTACCGCAGAAGCGGGATTTTGGCCGCAGAAGCGGCAATCACTGTTGGCAGAAGGGTTTAAAGGTTTTATTTCCTCTGCGAGCTAGGCATTATTGTCCCCCATTTTTAGCGAGCTTTGAGAGCTTTGAGGGTATTTTGAAGAGGGATTCAAGGGAGAATGATTAGAGGTAAGTTCCTTGGCCTAAATACACGAGATTATATTAGATTTAACATGGAAATTGGTTGAAATTCCTTAAAAAGGGATAAAGCTAGGGCTTGAGTTTTGATATTTCAAATTGGGATTTGATAGGTCATTTGAGCTCAGATTTGGGAGTTCTTGGTATGTACGGACTCGTGGCGAGACGAGGAATCCGGTAATGTAGGTTTTGTAATTTTTTGAGAAGTGGGCCTAGGGCTCGGATTTTGCTAGTTTCGAGATTTTGCTATTTCTCGATTGTTTTCGATTGGGTATTGTTCCCTTAGCATATTGTGATGTATTCGCTCTGATTTTGGTTAGGTTCGACGCGCGTAGAGGCCGATTTGAAGGGCAAAGGTGTCGCAAGCGAGGGATTTTGCCAGTTCGAGGTGAGTAATGCTTGTAAATGATATTCTGAGGGTTTGAAACCCCGGATTTCACATTGTAACGCTGTATTGAGGCGTGACACGCATTCCATGATGAGTGCGGGGTCGTTTGCTATTGGGGATCGTGACTTGGTCCATCCCAAGCGATATTTTCTACTATATTGGCGATTGAGACGCATACTTTATTACTGTGAATTGGGCTTATTGCCACGTTTGGGGCCTTGTGCCGACCTGTAGAATTCTTAGGGGATCTTCATTTGTTTTTCCTCACTTGTTTGCATAAATCATACTCTCAGTCATGTTTTCAACTGTTAAAAATATGATAAGAACTGTATTTTGAACATGAAATCATAAATAAAATGAATATGAGGGCTGAGATCCCTACAGTACGTAATGCCCGAGTGGCTGCGCATTTATTTGACTGAGATGGGTTGAGTACCCAATAGTGAGGATACATCTCCCTATGATGTGGATCGGGTTGCACGCCGCAGCGACGATAAATTGATATTGAGGCCGAGAGCCTGTTTGATGCCACGATATGGCTGATATTGCGTTTGGGCTGTATGAGCCCCCTCCGGAGTCTGTACATACCCCCAATGAGCGCCGTCGGTGATAAATAAATGGAGCGGGCTGCACGCCGCAGTGGGTACTAGAATGTACCGTTATTTGCATTGCATTGCATTCATGCATTTGTTTACTATTCGTTGTTTGTGTTATTTCTTGAGATGTCTGTTTGCTGTTCTGGTATTGTCTGATCACTCTTAAAGAGAATAAATCTTATACAGTGGTAACAATGACACTGTATGATGCGTTGGTCAGGTAACAGTGGCTGACCGGGAGTAAGAATATTGCCCGAGGGGCGAGTCTCTGTGCATAGTGTCACTAATTGTTGAAAATTATTTTCGCAACTGTTGAAAGGATCATCTTCAAAAGAGGTTTAAACCTGAGCCAAGATACTTTGAAAGGTTTCATAGTTTCACTGATTTTTCTCAGTGTATGGGCTATTCACTGCTTCTGTACAGCATGATGATCTGTTATACGTGATTTCTTACCGCTCAGTTATTATTTACTTTTATTACTCACTGAGTTGGAGTACTCACTTTACTCCCTGCACCTCGCGTGTAGTTGCAGGTATTGTTCACCCGGTAGCGGGTTATTAGTTGATTGAACGTACTACTCTTGCAGCTGAGCAAGGTGACCGCCAGCATTCGCGGCACCGGGATGTTGTCTTTAAAAATTCCAGAATTTTTGTTTTGTATATTATTAGCCGTGTAGTTGTCTTCAGGCTTCTTTAGATGCTCGTGACTTGTGACACCCCGATTTCGGGCTGAGCTGGGATGGTTCCCTGTTATATCATTTTCTTCCGCATTTATGATAATGTTATATATTGTTTTGGACTCATTCTTGCTAAGAAATTGTGAAAAGAAGTATTGTTAATCTGTTGGCTGGCCTTGTCTTCACGAGAGGCGCCATCACGACCGGGTTCGGTAATTGGGTCGTGATAGAGGTGAGGGCAAATTTGCCTGGGTGAGTGCGTTAGGACTTGCTATGGCCGTACCTCTCGTACAGATAGTCGAAAGGAATGTAGGAATCCTTCAAGCAAGTCAATTCTGCGTTCTTCTTTAGTCCCATCATTTTGAGGAAACCCCTACCCTTGTGATTTTCCGGCATAAGTAAACCCGGAGTTTCCCATGGAATACAAGCAAATCCTTATATTTCCTTGAGCAAAGGTGTCATTTCTAGATCCCCCAAGCGGAATACCGATCTATCGTCATCCCAAAATAGAGTTGCAGCCTGTATGATTTTGTTGTCGGGTTGGATTTCCAAGAGAGAAGGCAAATTTCCCAAATATTTGCGGACGAGGGTCTGATCACTGGAGTGAAGGTCTTCCCACCAACTTAGCAACCTTGGGTGAATGTTGGTTACCATGCCGAATCTGGGGACTTCGTGCCTCATTTTCTGCAAAACAAAGTATTAGGCCCTTACCCCCGCCAGACTCGACTATTTAAACCAATAATTAGCATAAGCATTTAGTTCTCCAAATAAATGCAAAGAACGTGGTGGTTTCCGTTTGGGTTTTAAGAAAACCCGGTGGACTTTGGACAAGGCTATCTTAAAAAGTCATTATGTGGACACCATAACTGACTCGGCTAGGTTTGACCATGATGCATGCACAGTTAAATAGAGTAAGGTTTCTATAGGATATTAGACTGGTACCCTTGAGCGGACAACTCAAGAGGGAAAGGCACGGAACATTCGATTGCACCGTTGATCGACTTGTTTTACCGCAAATATGCCTTGCTAAATTTAGGAGGTGATAATATCGGAAGGGCGCAACCACTTATTATAAGCGTTGTTATGGTATTTGTTTGGCACGAGTGGAATATGATGTTGAAGATGCAATTACAAAAATGAAACAAGTTGTCACGTATTTGCACGTTCATAAAGTAATTATTACAACAATTGCTCATAATTACAACAATATTGAAGGAAAGTGGTAAAAGCATTAAAGAAAAGAAAACAAAGAGCCAAGTCAGTTTCGAAGTAGAAGATAGATAAAGACATTAAATAAAAGCAATAAAGAAGCAATAAAGTCACAAATAACATGAAGTGGTAAAAGCCTAAAGAATATCCCCAGCAGAGTCGTCATGCTGTCGACGCCCCCTTTTTCTCGCGAAATCAGGTTTATGACATTTGTGAGGACAACTCGTTCCCTTTTGGGAGTTGGGTTTTTGAAATTGAAGAGTCACCACCTAATGATTAAAGTGAATTAGGACTCTAGGAAGGGGTTTGAGTTTGAAGAACCAGAGTTTGGGTAAGGGCTAGAAATTATCTTGAGGGGAAGGTGTTAGGCACTCCTAAAGATCCACTAGTGTGGTTCCCGGCCTTGTTATATTGTGACTTCACATAATCAAGTAAACAATCAAGGGTTCAAATATACACCATTGCAAATAAGTTAAAAACGTATTTGAAGGTAAGTAGGGAGGGCAGAAATTTATAAAAAGATTTGAATAGTTTTACGAGAAGAGATGAAAGCAAATAAAGGGAGAGGGGTCCTAGGTTTATGATTAATATGGATCACATCAATGCAATATTCAGTAATCGCTCCTCAGAAAAGGGGCTACATGAGATATTAGCGCATCGGCCATCATCTCCATATTCTACCATTCTCATCCCGTAAAGGTTATTAAACGCGTGAGTTGGTCACGAATACTTATTGTGTGCTATTACCCGTTCCATCCTATAAGTCCTGGAGGGTATTTAGGATTACTATTCCTATGTGGTAAGGACTAGGCTGAACCCTTAGGTTTAAAGGCTAAAATGCTAGGCGACATACATAACAAATAGGACTGCACATTAGGGAACATACAAAGACAAATAAAGGCTCACAGATCCCTCCACAAGTGAACACACATAATTAGCATGTCTCAAACACATTCAAGGTCTCAAAGATAGGAGTTTTTACAAAAAAGGAATAGGTAACAGCAGTTGAGTTAGTGAAAAGAACCGTTAAAGCAGGGTTTAAAAAATGAAATAGTGATAATAGCTTAACGAGGTGTAGGGCAAGTAAAATAGCGCGATTCTGGGCAGAGAATGGTATCCCAGTAGTTTGAAAACATAAGAAATCAGAAACTCAGTGAGAGTAAATAGGTGCACCATTTCAAAATCGTTTCTAGATAGAGCAGGATTTTTAATAAAAACCGAGTGAACTTCAGAGAGTCAAAGCAAGAATGGGAGCAGCAGAGTTCAAAATTAAAGAGGCTGGTTAGTCTTAAACAGGTAACAACATGATTAATCGATTCTTATCAGGCCTAAAGTTTGCCTAGGCGTCGCATGCATTGCCTAATTATTTTAAAAGGTGAACATGCACATTTGATCCCTTTCTTTTTAGTTTCAAGCGAGGTACACAAATAGTTAACTGTACTTGTATTATTAGGTTAAGCATGCTAATGAGGTGTTTGACAATTGCAACTCAGACAAGTATGACACTCTAAGTAACAGGATGTCTAATGCACATAGGAGTTCCTAAAACATGATTTCTAAATGCTAATGAGAATGTAGCAACAATTATTTGCTTATTACAATCATTTTCTCGTTATTAACTGATCATGGTTGCAAGATGATAACAGGTTGAAAGTAAAGAACCTAAAGCAGGATCTCTAGTGAATGAGATGCATGTCCTATACAGGTTGTCTATTACGCAGATAAGTGAATAAAATCCTACAAACATGTTTTCTACCCATTATTTAAACTAA
>MU701856.1:9151-22381 GCA_026770625.1 Nicotiana glauca | reverse complement strand
AGGCAGGGGTTCCTCATTTCCTCCTTGAAGGTGAGGTATGGCATTATTTTGGGCTTGACTTTCATCAACAGATTCAATAGCTCTATTCAAAGAAGAGGCCATATCAAAATTCGTATAAAGGATAAGATCACATTGCATTAGGGACATGTACATGATGTATATGCACACAGAATATAATAAATTAAATTAAATTAAACAAGTATGCAAAAATTTATAAACTCCAAGTCATTTTCAAGAAAGTAAATATCAATAAATACTAGGTACTTTCACAACAAAACAAATCCTAGAATCACAAACCGTGGCTCTGATACCAAAACTTGTAGCAACCCTCTAGGTAGGCTACTACTTAAGAAACAAATCAAATTCCTTACTTATAAAATATTAAAAGAGATATTAATTAAAAATATTCAGAATAATTTAGTAGCGGAAATAGGCCCATGCAAACAAAAAAATTTCAAAGTGCAATATATATTTTTATTCCTGATAATACATCATAATTGTTTTTTTTTTTTTTTAAAAAAAATACAATGTCAAAATATTAACCTAATATGATATAGCCTTTCTTGAATAATCAACAGATTTAAAGCAACTTCCTATCAAATTTATACTTTCATCAAACATCAATACACATTTGAATTATCTCAAAAATTTCAACTATCGGATATATATATATCTAAAAAAAACTAGTTTTCTCCTTTGTACATATTTACAAGATAAGTGTAAATTCAACATATTACATTATTTGAGTACTTGACACACCCAAAAAAAAAACAGCAACATAAATTTCCAAATTTAAGTTACAACACTTTTGATCTTAAAATCCAACAAGTCACCAAATAACGTACATAATGTAACATATATATATTTATGTATATATTAGGTATATTCTGTATATCATGTATATCAGGTACATGTCCCAAAACTATGCAAAAACCAAGGTGCATATGCAATTGTGATCTTCAAGTTCTTCAAAAAAAAACTACTGCATCATGGCCATCTTCAAATTTCATCTCGAACATTACCTACGATAGAAAACAACTATCGCTAAGCATAAAGCTTAGTGGTGTAAAAACTTTAGGCTTGGAGCCATTAAATTCTCCAATTCTCCTCTTCAGTCATAGTTAGCATAATTTAACATAATTGAAAAAAAACAAGTAAACAAATATATCAAACATATCAATATCAAACCTTGAAGTGCTTTCAAATATAGATAACAAGGTTCAAGAGTCTAGAAAGTGTATACTATCAATTTAAGAGAGTATATCAAATATTCATTTTTCGCCCAATATGTACGTCATGCCATCACACTAAGCAAAATCATATATCAAGATGGACCGAAGCCCTAAATCAAGAAGGGTCAAAACCCAATATACAAGAGAATCAAGAACCATATTAAAAATGGCTTCCTAGTTCGTATTTAATATGGACAAATTCCATAATTCAAGACGAACTACAAATCCAAAGTCAAGATGGCAAAGGATCCGAATCAAGAGGCATGCCAAGATGAGTGACAAAGTCACTGCCACAAGAAGGACAAAGTCCCAACAAGAATGCAAAATGATCAAACAATCCGCACAAATGGACGATTTAGCAAATATCTTACAATACTTGATATAATATGAATATAACAATATAAATTGAAGATAAATAAATAAATATCCAGTTATTTCCAGAATATTCAAGCAATCAAAAGAGTACAAGTTTATACACAAACCTCGGTGTTTTACCACAACACAATTAAATCACAACTTGGGGTTGTTCGAATCGTCTACGCCGTAAACAAATCAAATTTGTCCACTTCCTCAATACTTCCCCTTTGATTTCTCAAGAATTTATATACCTTAAATACATAATAAAATATCTACATAAGTTTAGTGATTTAACAAATCAAACAAACATGATATTGGTGAAAATTACCCAAAAACGTTTGAACAAAAATTATGGAAAGATTCACTGTTCCGAATTGTGACTCAGATTTGAAGATCTATACGGACAAACTAGATTTTATAATCTTCATAAAAGTTGTAGGTCTATGTCTTAACATTTCAGAAATATTGAATCACCCCCATATCAATTTTATACAGAAAGTTATGCGAAAATTACTAACAGAAGTACAGTGAGTATTTCAAAAACTAAAAATCTGGGCAGCACCTTCCCTGTACTTCATGACCATTTTTCAGGTACATACTAACAGAATTAGATTTTGGTTCCTTCATACGAAGTGTAGACTTATGAAATACCTTTCCATAAAATCCTAGATCATTCAAATCGGAGCTCTGTATGAAAAGTTATGTACAAAATACTAGTATATATCTAGTATAAAAACAAGTTTAGAAACTTACCAAGAGGAACAACTTGATCTTCACCCAAAAATGAAATTTCTTGTTGATTTAGTATAAAATCACTGATTTTTTTCAAGAACAATCTGTTTCTATGGAGAAAGATAAAGATAGAGAGATAGAGAGGTAGAGAGAAAGAGAGATAGGAAGATAGTCTTCCTTTTTCATTTGAAGATTAAGCCTAAACAAATGGGTTTGGATAGAAAATAAAATGGTTCCCCAACTACTAAATAATTCTAGATAAATACAAAATGTTGAAAACCCAAAAACTTAGTTATAAACTATATTTAATAACAACTAGTCAAACAAATATTAAGTGTTACATATAGCAATACCATGGAACTTCATTGCCAATTTTAACACAACCTAAAGTAAGAAAATTTTTATATATTGACCATTTCACATTTAAAAAGTGCAAGTTGAAATATTTCTTCGTTATAAAAAAAATGTTCATTCAAGAATGCAAATATTATAAAAATTTTGGGGTGTTACATCTCCATCCAAGAGTAATAGCACATTCATGTGCCTTTCTTATGGCAATCGCTTCAGCAGTCATGGTCTTCCCAACATATTGAATTGAGGAACCATGGGCATGAAGCAGTTTTCCAAGCTGTTCAAAGCCGCGACACCAATACTTGCATGTCTATCATTACACTGTAATCCTGCATCTGTAAATAATAAAACATCATCTTGAAAATTTATTAGTTTATGCAGAACCTCATTTCTAGTGGAATGTCGTGTAGCGGGACAACTAGTTAATAGATCTTTATATTCTTCATACTCAAAAAGAGCTTTAGAAACAATATCAGTTAGCTCTAACATTTCCTGATTAAAGCACCAAACATTCCTACCTTTCCAAATTTGCCATATAAGATTAACACTCAAATATATTAATTCAGTAGATTCAAGAAAGTACTTAGTATTTAAGAACAAGTTGTACCACCACATAGAAAAGTCAGTTATTTTGTCAATATCCGGTCGATTAATAGGACTGTGTTTCCAAACAAGCTGAGATCGAGGACATCTAAATAACATATGTTCTATATCTTCACTTTCAATACCACAAATCTTACACGTTTTATCCAGGTTCTGTAATCTTTTAGCTAAGGTATAATTAACGGGCAAAAAGTTAATGACACACTTCCTTAGAAAATGTTTAAGTTTATTTTTAATTTCTAAGTTCCACAAAGAATCCCAGAAGCTTTTAGGAAAAGAGTGGCAACTCGCCTGTGCTTCCGAGTTCCTAATAGTCTTACCGGGCAAGCCCTTCGCTAAATAGTGTCCTGACTTAACTTCATAGTTTCCGGACTTTGAGTGATGCCACAGTAATATATCATTAAGACCTATGATGAATATTGGTATAGATAAAATTGCATCTACATTTTTAGGTTTAAATATCGTACTTATTTTATGTAGTTTCCAGGTATGCGTATCATCGTCAATTAAGTCGGCAACCTTAAGATCTAAATTATTTTGCATTTGAATACTTTTTGGAGTAAAACCATTACTTCTTGGAATCCAAGGATCAGTCCAAACATTTATATTTTCCCATTAGAAATCCTCCACCTTAATCCAGTAACTAATAGATCTATTCCCCACAAAATACTTCTCCAGATCCATGATCCCGTAGATGATACAGAGGCGTTAAGGAAAGTTGAGTGCGGAAAGTATTTGCTTTTAAGTACTCTTGTTAACAGCGAATCCGGGTATGACAATATTCGCCAAGCTTGCTTAGCTAACAAAGCCATATTGAAAGCCTTTAAATTCCTAAATCCTAAACCCACTCTTGATTTAGAATCACATAATCTTTCCCATTTCTCAATATGCATCTTCCTTTTATCCTCAATTTGTCCCCACCAAAAGTTAGAAAAAAGAGATGTAATCTCCTTACACAGACCATCAGGAAATTGGAAGCAAGACAGTGCATAGGTAGGGATTGCTGCAAGTACAGATTTAAGCATAACTTCTTTTCCTGCTATACTTAAAAATTTACTCTTCCATCCTTTTATTTTTGTCTTGACTCTATCCTTAATAAACTCTAACATCTTTCTCTTTGAGCGCCCACGATAGCTGGTAATCCTAACTACATACCCATCTCATTTCTTCGTTGTTATCCAAGTAAGGAACATATCTCTACTTTCTCCTCCTCCGTTACATTTCTACTAAAACAAATAGCTGATTTATCTAAATTAACCACTTGGCCAGAACATTGCTCATACTTTCTTAGAATCTCAGCTACATGGACTGCATTATGAGCGTTAGCTGAACAGAATATAAAAGATTCATCTACGAAAAAATAAGTGAGTTAAGCTCGGCCCATGTCTATTTAATTTTAAATCTTGAATTTCATTTTGAGTTTCAGAAATCGTCAACAAAGTAGAACAACCTTGTGCACATATTAAAAATAGATAAGGTGATAGCGGATCATCTTGTCTTATTCGTCGAGTCGGCCTAATCCAACTACCTCCCCATTTATATTAAAACTATATGTAGGAGTAGAAATATATTGCATAATCCATTCTGCAAATCTGGCATGAAAACCCATTCGCAAAAGCATTTTCTGGATATATATCCATTCAACTCTGTCATATGCTTTTGACATATCCAATTTCATCGCCATAAATTTCTCTCTACCTCGACGTTTATTTTTTAGAAGATGCATAAATTCATGTGCTAAGATAACATTATCAGTTATTTATCTATGTCCAACAAAAGCTGCTTGAGTCGGAGATATAACCTTAGGTAAAAGATTTTTCATTCTCGTAGCAAGTACTTTTGCAATAATTTTATAAAGAGTAGAACATAAACTTATGGGTCTAAACTGTGATACCAAAGTAGGGCTTTTAACTTTAGGGACTAGAGTGATTTAAGCATGGTTCCACGAAGGAATTAGGTAACCTGTAGTGAAGAAGCTATCAATGGCTTCATAAATCTCCTTTGATATAATATGCCAATATCTTTGAAAAAATAAAAGAGTCATTCCATCTACACTTGGAGCTTTAAGAGGATGCATAGCGAATGCCGCATTCTTTACTTCCTCTTCACTAACATCTTTTATGAGTTCTCGATTTACGGAGTCACTAACCGTTACATTGACATGATTTAGAATACATTCAAAATTTGTCGAGTTAGATGTAGAGAATAGTGTATCATAATAAGCCTCAACTTCTTGAACTATTTCAGTTTGGTCACTCACCCACCTCCCTTCAGTTGTTTTAAAACCCTAATTATATTTCTCCTTCTTCGTTGTAAGGTTGCCATATGAAAATAGGACGTATTCTTATCGCCATCCAACAACCATAAGGCTCTAGACTTTTGTTTCTAGAAAAGCTCTTCTTCTTTATAAGCTTGACTTAATTCCCTTTTTAACAACCTAAGTTTATACCAATTAAAATTATTAGCATCACTTCTAAGGTTTGTAATCTGTTTCTTAATACGAATAATTTTCTTTCTAGCATTGCCATTTCCTCCCCTTACCCAAGCCACTAAGGATTTACGATACTTCTTTAATTTAAAGTTTACTCGAGATTGCTCAAATCCAATATAGTCATTGGACCAAGCTTAAGCTACAATATTCTGAACCTCTTCTCGATCCACCCACCTTTTATCAAAGTAAAAACTTTTTTTCTTCTTAATTTGTTCAGCATGTGAAGACAAAATTAACAAAGAATGATCAGAAGCCTCATTATCAAGGTGAGTCAAATGAGCCTCTTCAAACTTTAATTTCCAATTAGGGGAGACTAAGACCCTATCTAACCTTTCCTGAATAATACCCTCATTGTCCCTATAGCACCATCAGGTCCAAGGTTTTCCGGTGTAACCTAAATCAATTGCCCCTAAGTTCTAAATAAAATCCTTAAAGTCTCTAAAGGTCCAATGATCTCTAGTTCTTCCTCCTTGTTTTTCTGAATCATCAAGAATATCATTAAAATCACCAGCTAAGATACAGGAGGTGCCCTAGTATGAAGATTTTTTAATTAATTCTTGCATTTGAGATTGCCGATTACTCCTATCCGTACTTGATACACAAAGATACACCAATATTGGCAATCAGATAAAACCTCATGGATCAAAGTTTCAACACAAAAAGAAGAAGTGTGATATTGACATATCTGAACGTTGTCATTCCAGAATAAGGCTAGTCCACCTGATAATCCCATTGGTTCTACAGTAATAACATGTGTCATATCCAGTTTTCTCTGAACTCTCTGCACTATTTTATCTCTATTTTTTGTTTCACTTAAGAAAATCATATTTGGGGAGTGGAGACGCGTTGTCTCCTTCAAAAAGGGAACCATTTAGGGCTGGCCTCCCGCTCCACCACTTGTTTTCGTTTTTTAGCTTCTGTTTCAGTATCAACATTAATTAGTTCTTTTCTTTTATTCCCCGTCGTATGTATATTTTCCTCTATCACAGCAACCTCAATAAGATAATTTTCATTCAAACCTACAAAATTATTTCCCTTAACAGCCTCAGAACAACCCTTAATATTAGCCTTTCATTTCCATTGTTTTCTTTTTATGTCCTCTGTATTCTTATTAGTAATACCACAATAAGTTAAAGAGTTTTGTTTTGAATTATTGATCATGTGAGAATTATTTACTATACTAAGTTGTAACATAGGAGAGTTTAATGAAGGGTCTGGACATACCTTGTCTATGTTATGTTGCAATGCATTCATTTTTTGGTTGCCAACATCCTTCTCCAAGCCAATATCCAAACCCCACATTGAGGTAGTATGAATGCCATCGGAAGTTCCAGCCCCTTTGTGTTGCCAAACTTCGACACTCTCCTTCTCGCTAGATTGATAATTTGTTGCTTCCATGGGCTGCATTTGGTGTGGCTGAAGATCCTCTCTTCCTACGTCAGGCTACATTTCAACCAAGGGAGTACCCTCTGCCAAAATTAGCAGACTATTACTACTTCCTGCACCTCCTTTGCCTCCATCCAGTTCAAAGTTACAATTTTTCACCCTAGTATTCCCATCATTATTAGTATTTACATCTTGACGATGCTGATTATCTGCAGCTAGTAAAGGATTCTCCGCTCGTAACCATGTCCCAAACTGGTCACTTTGGAGGTTTCATGATCTTATCTCCTTCTCTCTTTGTACATAAATTCTATCATTATGTCCTAGCAGACCACAATAGTAGCAAACATAAGGTAGGTTTTCGTATCTTATCTCAACCCAGGTTGTTTCCAGGCCTAACTTAATCCATTTTCCCCTAGGTAGTGGTCTATTAATGTTCATCGTGACTTTAATTCGCATATATCGCCCCTCTTTGCTTCCATTGTCAGGGATTACAATATCAACGGTACTACCCAAAGCGTGTCCTATTTTGCGCCCTACATCCTTGGACAGCCAATATAATGGGATATTCCAAATTTGAACCCACAGATTACAATTATTAAACACCTGGGAATCGCTTCTCAAACCCGGTTCCCAAGGATGGACATTAAGAAGGTATTTGTCATACAACCATGGAGTAGCAAACCATATTTTATCCCTACTTTGCTTATCTTTGAAAATGAATTGGAAAAAAGTTCCATCCGATTTCCTTTATCCGCAGCCCTGCTGGGTGCCCCAAACCAATGACATGGTATTTTTGACTTCCTGAAAATTTACTTTTTTATCATAAATCACCTTGCCAAAAAGACTTACCTCACAATCCTTCAAACTTGGCTGAATATCTGGATATTCAATTGCTACAACATCTTTTTCTTCCTCTGTAAGAATAAAGTTATTTAGACATTCAGTAATTGCACCAACCATCTTTCCAATTGAAGAATTCCCGGTCTTTGGTAGAAAAAGCTTGAGCAGCGGAGAACTGTGCGTCAAACAGAGGAGAGAGAAAATTGTTCTTCGAATTCTATTGACACTATTTACCAGTTCCAAAATGGTTGCACCGTAAGAATCCAACATCAGCAAACACCAAGAGAAAGCTTTACGGCCATGGTAATGGAACCCACTGGAAGATAAAGGAAACGGTGAATTGAATAACAAAGAATATCTCTCTCGAATCTCCGAGATTTGTGTCTTCGACCATCAAATTAGGGTTTTCCAGCTTGAAATATTTATTTTTCGATAATTTTGTGATCTTGCAACTTATCGATTTTTGGTGAAATCTTCTGCAAAAATCCAAAAGGCTTTAACCCAGTTGAGAAAAAGAGAGGAGAACCAAACGGAGAACTCTGAAAGAAAAGAAATTCGAAAAGACGGGAAAGCAGCAAAGAGCAGGAGGAATGAACAAGTCGACTTCTGCTCCAATAGTTATCAACAAAGATCGATTTGCTTGTTGGTCAAATTGATTTAGGGTTTAGTAGATAATATGAAATTTGCACAAATTGAAACCCGCAGAGAATGAAATCAGTTGTTATTAGGTTGTCTATTGGTAAAGTTTGAGAGATTGGGGTTTGAGAGGTGGAGATTAAGTAGTTTGCAACAAGGATTGAGACCTTACAAGGAGGAAATAGCTCTCATGCTAGAGAGAGAAAGCCCTCAGTTAAGAGAAGACGAGAGATTAAGCATTAATACAACCTTCTTAGCTTGTAGTCCTTTGGGCACACTCATTAAGAAAATACTAAATTCTATATGAAAATAGTTAATTTGACTAAACTACTCTTCATTAAATGTTGCACCATAGCTATAGTAGCACTTACTTCTCTTCTCAAATGTGAGTAAATGCCTTTTTAAAGATACATATATAAGGAAAATTTTGGAAAAAATAATTTGAATTTTTTCTTGATTATATAAATGGACACTTACTTCGGACCAAAATAATAAAGCAAATTAATCACTTATTGTGGACAGGAGAGAGTAACAAATTAGAGCGATAAAGCCATCTGCGAAAAAATAAGTTGGACACTTACTTTGGACCAAAATAATAAAGCAAGTTAATCACTTATTGTGGACCGGAGAGAGTAACAAATTAGAGCGATAAAGCCATCTGGGAAAAAACAAGTTTCCAAAATACCGTACTAATGAAAATTAATATATAAGAATATACTTTTTATAATTTCTAGGTCTTACAAATTTTAATATCAAACAAATAACAGACTGAAACTACAAAAGTTATTTATAATGTTTAAACTAGATTTACAATTTAAAATAAAGACAGATAGAAACAAAAGCAAGCAAAAGATTTCACAATGTTAACATATCATCGACTGGTTTAAAAAAAATTATTATCGGAGCTCATGTTAAAAGTCCACAATATGCAACCCAACATTTGGGTCCGGGCGCGGCACGGGCTATCTTTTACTAGTACAACAACAAGATACTAATTAATTTGTAGGTCAAGATATTTTTATTAACAGTAAAAATTCATTTAGAAGAGATAAATCAATAACTAAACTTTCAACAACAACAACATATCCAGTGTAACCCCACATAGTAAGATCTGAGAATGATAGTATATACGCAGACTTTACCCCTTTCTTGTGGAGGTAGAAATGTTATTTCCAATAGGCCTTCGATTTTAGGACAATAGATAAACTTTGATTAGTTAAATAGATTAAACCCCATTTATTTTTATTAGGCAAAATGGCCTCGTGGCCACTTAAACTTGTTCCAATTTGCAGAGTCGATATATAAATCTTGGATTCCCATTTGAATACCTATATTTGAGAAAATGGCTACAAATAAATACTTGTGATGGTGCGTATTGTTCAACTGCTGCTGACATGGATTTAATTTAATATTTTGTCAAATTAATTTTCCTGCACATATAACTCGCTGGAAAAAACCTTCCAAAATTGGGAATCGATATGAATTCTTTTTAGATTTTAGCAGTCATATATCTTCGGTGATTGCCTTTTTTCTCTTCCCATTCACTTCTATTGTTCTATCATCTTCTCATCTACAAAATAAGAATCGTCTACAAAACCTTCAGGTTCGATTTTTACCACCAAAAATCATAGAGAAAAAAATAACAAAAACTTAGAGATAAAAGTCACCACCTCCAAAAATCAGAGAGAAAAATCAAGAAGCATCGAATAACTTTTACCACGACCGTAATCAGACTCGATTTTTCTAACAAATCAGCAAATAATTTCAACAATTCAAAAGGCAGCGAATACTGTTTGCTTTTCAATTTCTTTTTACTCATTCATTACTACAAAAATCAAATCTAGTTTCTTCCATCTTTCTTGATCTGATGGGTTTGTTTTTATGATAATGGAGGTGGACTTTTCTCTAAGGCAGAATACATCGACGACCCCTTAAAATTATCATCACTTTTCACTTAGGCACTTTATCTTAAGTTTGTTTTATTTGAATACTTTAACCAACGTTTTATTGTCTTATTTAGACACCAAATTCGTATGCAACCAAACATAAAATGTGCATGTAATTCATACGCTAGCGTGACGAATAAAAACGAGGACACGTGGATTTAACTTTTAAAAATTAAAAACAATTTGAAAATAAAATAAAATATAAAACCCATTGTCATCTTCCGCAACGGACTAATCCTCAACCATGTTTGCTCGATCTCTAAAATTGTCATCAGCTTCCACCTTGAGCAAATTCTATTTTATCAAAATTCTTTCCTATATCATTCCCAAAAGATTGCAAAAGCTCAGATCATTTAATCGTCTCAAATGCCATGAATCTCCCCCAAAAAAAAAAACCAGTGAACTTGACATACGGCCATGGAGGCTCCCGCCCATTACGGGCCAAATTTTGCCATAAGTGAATTATTAGTGATCTATTTTGCCCATTTCTTTTTTATTAAGGCTATAATGTTCCGCGACCAATCTATATTTGGTAGTGGTGAAAGTGGAGCATGATAAATCAAGATTTGGTTGTAAAAAGATTTTTCCTTCAAATTTTAAGAATAAATATAGATAGCATTTATATTTGAAAAGAATCTTACTTTTTTTTTATTTAGAAGAACTAAGTTTAATCTAATTTTGTCAATGTAAAACAACATGACTTTGAGGAAGAAAGCCACAAGAGGCACAAAGAAACGAGGGCTGGTTGATCGGGAATCCAACAAGAAGTATGTGAGTTTATTTTTTGGATGACTCCATGCGCATGAAAATGTGAGAAATACTTATTTTGACATGTCAGTATATTGTGTTTAAATGATACAATAAAGACCTCGTTAAAGTGTTCAAATAGAACAAATTTGAAATAAAGTGTCTAACTGAAAAGTGAAGATAATCTTAAGGGGTTGTCGATGTATTATGCCTTTTTCTAATATAGAGCTTTAAAGTGTGATTGATAGTTAAAAATTGAAGAATAGTAGATATAGTGGTTGAATATGGAGCTTTGGAGTGTAATTTATCAAAATTTTGATTATGGACTTGATTTGGAATAAAAGGGGAAGAGAGGGGAAAGGAAGAAGAAGAGAAAACATGGGGGAGGTGGGAGGAAACACGAGTGAAGGAAGGACTAGGGTAAGGGTCCTGGATTTGTTTTTCTTTTTGCTTTTTATTATTAATTATTTATCGTATTCACGCGCTTTATACGCTTTATACCCGTGATTAACACGCAAACGACCACATCAATCCAAGAGTTCATATATCAGCTCTGCAAACTGATACACGTTTAAGTGGCCATGAAGCAATTTCGATGTTTGAAATCGAGTGGGAAGGAAGATTAAAGATAGTTTATAAGACCGATCCCAACACTTTGGGATTGAAGGGCAATTCATTGATTGATCCATCAGAATACTGCTACCATTGGACATGGGAGACGAATCCCTCAGCAGTAAAGCACGAGGACATATTCTTAATTTCAGTTCCACAATAAAGAGAAATCACCAAGGGAAGCCTTGGAGACACGGGAAAGTTGTCTCCATGTAATGTATAGGCCATAGATTCGAGCCGTGGAAACAGCCACTAATGCTTAAAATAGGGTAGGATATCTACGTCACACCCCCTTCGGGTACGGTCCTTTCCTGGATCGTGCATAAACGCGGGATGCCTTGTGCACCGAGCTGCCCTTTGATAAAGAGAAATCACAAAGGTATCATCTGATTAACAGTAATGTCTTCTTAGACAAACTGGTTCACCTAGATCACTAACCTAAAATTAAAGTTGTTCCTCATTCATCTAACAATCATCTCTATCAAATGCTTAAACCATTTCACCTAGCATTCTCAAAGTTCTCGAATGGTATGACCATCGATTGTTGTTACCAATGGTTGTTGTCTCTTTAGAAACATCATCCTTTTTAATTACTTTCTCCCTCTGCTGCATTCGTTTCCTCTTGCAACGGTTCCTGTATGACATAAATTATCCATGTTTCAGATAAAAAGTAATGAAACTATATGGATTTGTTAGAAGTCTAAGAGAGTAAAAGGGAACTAGTAGCGAATAGCGATACAACTGGGAGAGTACAAGCCAGAGGAAGTGAGAAATTCATACTCAGAAAAAAGAATTGTAGGCCTATTTAGTACTAGTAGTAACTTTTTTGTTAGTTAAGTACATGTTTATCAGATATTAAAAGACGGATATATTGAGTTTCTGCCAGAGACACGCATAACAAAAGTGGCAGTTCACAAATTATTCATCTGAAAAACGCAACATAAACATGGAACGGACTTTCTATGAAGAAGTGCCTGACCAAAAGCCTTACCTGGAAATTGGATGCACCCTCAGCATTCCCCTTTGCTGTTTCCAGCATACTGATGCTAACATCTTCCAAGCTTCGATTAGCACTAGCTTCAATCTGAGGATTGTGCTAGAGACAAAATACAAGTCAGCTACCACTAACATAAGTTCCTCTAATTCTGTCAAATTTGTAAGGTATCTGTGACGACCCGGCCTGTTGTCACGTGAGTTACCGCCCCGTTTTCCCCATATCATGTTGTTCTATGTTTCAATATCAGTATTTGAGTTGATCGGATAGAATTGAATTGGTTTTAGTTGGAAATGAGACACA
>MDKF010208055.1:0-18845 GCA_026770625.1 Nicotiana glauca | reverse complement strand
ATATATATATATATGTATGTATATTGTTATACAAGTTTCAAAAAATTTATGGTAAATGTTAATAGTTTGCACTTTTAATATAGTTCTTTACCTTTACATTATACTTTGATTGGTGGTTTTCTTTTATTTAGTGTAAGAATTTATTTCTTGTTAAAAATAACATATTTTTAATTGAGTCCTTAAATTATTCATCATTATTTGATTTGATTATCGTCAATATATCTTGGTAAATAATATATTTCCCAAAGGAAAATTGCTTTGACAGTGTTACATTGAAAATGTAATCGTCGGAATATGTGTTTGGTAGTATATGTCTTATATTTAAGAAAAAACCGACAAATAACCGAAAAAATCGACATAAACAGAATCGAGAAAAACCGATTTAATTGATTTGGTTTGGTTTGGTTCTAATATTTGAAAACCCGATTTACTTGGTTTGGTTTCTGTTTAGGGAAAAACCGATCCAAATCGAACCATGAACACCCCTAAGAGAAATAAAATACAAGATCCGTCCGGAATACAGTGGACGAAAAGTAAATACAGTACACTGGAAGGGACTACCCTGGCTGCGGTCACCTTGAATGACGCAGCTCACCTAGTCCCAACGTCATCCATGCTGCTACGCCCAATAGGCTGCTAGAGGTATATATACCTGTGCAACAAAAATGCACAGAAGTGTAGTATAAGTACGTAATCAACGTATACTCAGTGAGTGTCCCGCCTAATCCCGAAGGGGTAGAGACGAGATGGCCAACTTCGAAACTCATTAGAGGTCAATTAACAATATTCTATAAGTGCGAGGATAATCATGAATTTAAATAGAAGTTCAAATTGTGAAGCCATAAAATAGGTAAACACATTCAATAATAAATCAAGGGCTTCCATGGTTTATTCTTTATTATCTTTTCCACATTTACAATTTTCAAGTAACAGATAAGCATGCGTAAATCATGCAGAGGTCGACGGCTCGCTCCAACAGAAATGTAAATCTTGCACTGCCGAGGGTCGAGCGACCCCTACCATAGATGCATCTATTTAATCTGTCGAGGCGTTCGGCCTGTCCATAAATAAACACATACCCTGCTCGTGAATCATGCATGCGACGCAGGTACACACAAGAATACATGCTCAATCAGTCAAATAAGAGCTTATCGGGAAATATTTATTCAAATAAAATCAATTCTCCTTTAACAATTTTAAGAAATGAAGCTTAATCCCTTTGAAAATCTTTTACTAATTTAATGTGATTTAGGCCATTCAAGCCATCAATGGATTCACAAATAATCCACGTACAACATGCTTTTGGGTCCTAACTACTAGTAGCTACGCGGACTCTCGTCACCTCGTGCGTACGTAGCCCCCACAAATAGGAGCACATAATTTATTACTTCACCTATGGGGTAAATTCCCCCTCACAAGATTAGAAAGGAGACTCACCTCACTCCGAAGACTCATAACCGGCAATCTACATTCTTCCAGAGACTTGCACCAACACCCAAAGCTCCAAAACTAGCCAATGGCAATATATGCTAAGGTACTCATTAGAATCCAATTCACAACAATTCCTAACCCCGATCAAAAAGTTGATGAAAATGCCCTCCGGCCCACGTGCCCAGAATCTAAAATTTTTCGAAGATATAGTTTACCCATGACCTTAAGAACTCAAATATACAATTTTCTCTTAATTCCATTCTCAAAATCGCGGCTAAATTCCAGAACACAATATTTCTAGGTCTTCTTCTAACCCTCAATTTTCTATCCATTTTCATACTAAAATCTGTATATAACTAATGTATTTAACTTATAATAGGTAGAAATGACTTACCTTAACATTGTTGATGAAGAACCTCTCTTGAATCCTCCCAAAATCGCCAAAGCCATGAGAAATGAGAGAGAAATGGCCAAAACGACCGGTCGGGTCGTTACATTTTCTCCCACTTAAACATACGTTCGTCCTCGAACGTATTGAGAACTGAACCGAAGTAGCCTAAAATCACTTCTTGGCACCTCATTCACCTTCCCGTGCTACCACAACTTAGTTGAGCACATTGGCTCGATAAATTCTGAAGATATTCCCTTTTATTCAAACAAATAAGCCTTAGAGCCCAATTCCAACATCCGGAATTCTATGCCAGGCCTGTTTCCAACATAAGAGCACCGTATCAACTACATGTTGTACTCAAACATGACTGCATAACCTTGCTGGATTCTTACTTTGCAACACTTAGTCCATAGGACCACAATAGCCTTTTTTCTGATCAACTTGGTCAAAATCCTACTAATCTAATGTTCCCATTGCACCCCATGATACATACATGTCTTACTCTATCCTTTACCATACCGCCATGATGGAAGAGATGTACCAACATTCATAATCGACTGCCGAATCAACAAAACATTAGGTCTATACTCCTGACAAAACCTTCACCCCATTCTGAACCCAATAATGGTCTTATCTCCATAACATACCTCATACAGCTGGATTGCACAGAATCCTAGATCAAGAGATCTCATCTCATCCGATATGACTGCTCAGGCAATAAGCCACCCTAGAAATTGTTAAATCTCATATGATGCTACCAAGCACCAATAGGCCACCAATTCAAATGCAATGGCAAAGGAAAACGAACTCTGGAAGGAAGTACCTAACTCCCGCACTATTACGGACTTTCCTTGGAAAATAGGAAGCAGGACATACAAAATTAGCATACAGAAAACTACATTCAACATCTCACTGTTGCGGCGTGCAACCCGATCCACACAACATAACCATGGTGGCATGCCACCTGATCCTTACAATACAATCATGGCGGCATGCCACCCAATCCAAGTAACATACCCATGGCAGCGTGTCACCCGATCCACACGTAGAACTCACATAAAGAGATATACATCGGGCCAAGCTTCCCATTACAACAAGATATCGAATTTGGTCACAAGCACGCTAAGTGCATAATACCAACCCTGAGGGAACATACAGCGCCATAAGCTACAAAACTCAAGCACAACCGGGGTGCGATATACAAATCTGAATCCCAAGAGCCATCTTGCTCACAATACATCATTTCTACGATGATCCTCAACACATACACAATTCTCAGGCTGTCTCACAACTCGCACGGCGCAATATATTACTACACAAAATATCTGATAACGAGATAACGCTTAAATGAACACAACTGGCCTGATATAAAGCCCTGTTCACATATGTAAATCAATCCATTGATCTCAAGCCGATTTCTAACTTCACCCACTTGGCTAATAACCTTTCAAAGGTCCACAATAACTCCCTTTTTCTCATAACACATAAGAACAACCGTCAAGACCAGAGCAACCTCCTCAATTCGTAACCCAAAAAACAAAGTGCCCTCCTACCTAAATTCTCAAATTAGAGATATTACCACAATCCTCATACTTGGTTCAACTCTTTAGTCAATCAAGTGACTACATGTCACACTTATACAATCTTCCCATGGGGCATGCTCCCACAATCCTCTGAGTTAAATAACGGATCCGCACATCAAACCATCAGATGCACCAACGCTGAAAAGCGATCAAGAATCTTTAACCAGGATACAAAGCCTCTTTCACAAACACATCAATCTCAGGTGACGCTGAAGACACTACCAATTTACTTTAATCATCCAACACATTCCTTGCTCATCCAAGCCCATGACATCCTTGCCAACACCAAACTGCAACCTTGATACTCACTCCGAATTTCCATGCTACTCACTGCACCCAACGTACCAATATACGATAGAATACGATTTGCATCATAACTCCGAAATCATTAATATTTTAACACTTCATCACTTCATCATATAAGAACTTTGCACTTAACTCACTTCAGGAGAATCATAGCAACACACAGGTAAATTCCCATAACCGAAAAATATGCAAATCTGCAAGTAGTGGTCCAAGCCACCATAGTCCTTCAAGAATCCGCTTTCACTTAACGTGCCACAACCGTAGAATGGTTTAGAATGTTATTAATTACGGCGGCCGACAAACCTTACACGTACCGTCACAAATCAAACACATGACTCGATCACGCCGAATGAACAGATCACAGACCCCAACATGCCACATTCAATTATGGCTAATCAATCCCTTCCCTTCCAATTTATCCTTGATTGCTTTGGAATTAATACTAACTCTCATCAACGCATAGCATACTCCCTCTACACCCACCCCGAGTGACCTTGAATTGCGAGACCATGCTGTCTTAATCTAACGAATTATTTCACATTTCTCAAATGCTACACCACAAGGTAACACATTATCGAACATTCTGGGCACCTTCTCATAAGCTGCTACAAAGCTTGATTCTTAGTTGTACTTATAGTCTCAAAATCATCGGGAGCCACACTTTAACTTCTAAATTCACTGGGACCATTATTGAGAGCCACCCGCTCTGACTTGGTCCCGAACATAACTCACTCCATAAATCTTATAACACACGAATACTCTCTCGGCGAGGCACCTGGCAAAAATCACTTTCTCTGAAACTTATATCCATGCAAGGGATAAATCCTGAACCCTTTTCCAAGTCCGGACATGAGCCAATAAGGCCAACCATCGCATGCATCCAACAATTCATTTGCTCGAATTACCACTTATGGTCTTTTCTCATAGCTGAAATAATCCATCAATATGCTAATAATCAGAAATCACGCAAGTAGTTAATCATACAGCCCAATCACAAGCGGTGGGACTCTCCCACTTAGCTTGAAGCCATTACTTCACCATTCTAGAGTGCGCCCGAACTTTTTACCTCTTATTGACATAACCTCGCGCCATAAGTTATCAAAATTTCTCGAAATCTTCCTCTAAATCCCCATCTTTCATATTCTGAATCATTAACCACATTCGCACGACCGATCTCTTTGTTGAACAACCAATATAATTCTTTGCAGAAGCTTCGCCGACCACGCGACCGCTAACATGCTCACGGGGAATAACCCACCTAGGGGAATCACCTCCTGACATCTTCCCACGCCGCTACACGCAGTACATTCACTATGACACCAATAGCCCATCATGAGTCCGAGCTCATCTTCCAGTTGCAAAAATCCATTCGCCCCTCGCGGACATCAATTAAATATGCGGCAACATCCTTCCAAATTCAGGGTTATGCTGTACCCTCCTCCGTTTCAAGTAGCTCATTTCCGTCATATCAATCTTCTGCCGTATAATAGCCCATACATCACATCATACCCACAGGCTTCAACCACCAATCATTAAAATCCCCCAATCTGATCCAAACTCGCTTTAAGGCGCATAGTCATCGTACTACCAAGCCCATATGCAACACCCGCCACTCTCCCACTTTGACGGAACTCATCTCCTTAATCGATCACTCGACCTTACTTCTCATACTTGGCTTTCTATAAATTTTAAACACCGCCTGACAATTTCCACATGTCTTTCCTCATACTTTGCTGCTCAATTATTACCTTAAATGAAACCAATCTTCGTGGCACTTGAACCCACAATAGTTGCTAATCTTTAAGTCTTTCCAAAGGTCATCTTTATCGATCCGTCAATATTAGAAATTCCGATTTGATCTTGAATCACCGCACCATGTGACAACTAGCAGTTGTATCTCCAATACTATTTCACAATATCTTGCCATAAAGGCGAATTGTAGCAGATTATAACATTGATGAACTTGGTACATTCCAATAGGACCACGACACCCCATCATAGAAGAAAAGCTCCACCACGCTTGCAAATTCCAAGTCTCATTACTTTCATTAGCCCATATCTGACCAATCTTAATCCGATTGCTTTTTCCCCTACTAGAAATAATATACTGAATCCCTTGATTACACGCTGAGTAAACCTCCCTTCAATTCATCCACTGCCCCGACACGTGGGCAAACATCCTACCATTACAACAACACTGCGAAAAATTGCTCATGAGCATCATGGCAACCTGTGCCTAGCCTCAAGGCTCTTAGAAGTCCTGTCACTGAGCTGAACAATAGAATACCCTTCCATAAAGTGACTATAATAGTCCAATCAACTATACCGGGAAAATCATCCCGCACCACATTTGTAGTGCCATTTCAATTCTTCAAATTCTCGATTTCTAGCAAGCGCTCGTGTCGCGTAAGATTGAGTAGGAAGGAATCAAAGGCATAAGCCTCAAAGGAATAGAACCGCACGATCAGGAAATCAAGAAGGGAAGTACTCCAAATAGCCCTATAGCCTCCCAAGGATAAGTACACACGTCTCCGTACCGATCCGCGAGACTCTACTATACTTGCTCATGACTCGTGAGACCGATGGGAACCTAGTGCTCTGATACCATGTTGTCCCGACCCAAAATCCACTAAGGGTCGTGGTGGCACCGGACATCTCTATCAGGCCAGTTAACTAAATTATCAATTAATTCCTCTTTTAATACTTTAAAAAATCTAAGGTTTTTCCTTCCATTTTCATAAATAAAAGTTCACATCATGAATTCAAATTTAAATAATAACGATAAGAATAAATCCGTTGAAAACCATCCCAGAAACCCGATGTCACAAGTACATGAGCAACTACTGAGAAGAATACAACATCTGGCCGGAATATAGTGGACAGAAAGTAAATACAGTACACTGGAAGGGACTACCCTGGTTGCGGTCGCCTCGAATGACGCAGCTAACCAAGTCCCAGAGTCATCCATGCTACTACGCCCAATAGGCTTCTAGAGGTATATATACATGTGCAACAAAAATGCACAGAAGGGTAGTATGAGTACGTAATCAACGTACTCAGTGAGTGTCCCACCTAATCCTGAAGGGGTAGAAATGAGATGGCCAACTTCGACACTCACTAGAGGTCAATTAACAATATTATATAAGTGTGAGGATAATCATGGATTTAAATAGAAGTTCAAATTGTGAAGCCAAAAAACAGGTAAACACCTTCAATAATAAATCAAGGGCTTCCAAGGTTTATTCTTTATTATCTTATCAGTTTATATCAAGCCACGTAAGGACAATTCCACATTTACAATTTTTCAAGTAACAGATAAGCATGCGCAAATCATGCAGAGGTCGACGGCCCACTCTAACAGGTATGTAAATTGTGCACTGCCGAGGGTTGAGCGGCCCGTACCATAGATGCATCTATTTAATCTGCCTAGGCGTTTGGCCCTTTTCAGAAATAAACACATACCCTGCTCGCGAATCATACATGCGATGTAGGTACACACAAGAATACATGCTCAATCAGTCAAATAAGAGCTTATCGGGGAATATTTATTAAAAGAAAATCAATTCTCCTTTAAAAATTATAAGAAATGAAGCTTAATCACTTTGAAATTTTTTTACTAATTTAATGTGATTTAGGACATTCAAGCCATCAACAGATTCACAAATAATCCATGTACAACAAGTTTTTGGGTCCTAACTACCCGAACAATAGCATAATAGTAGCTACGCACGGACTCTCATCACCTCGTGCGTACGTAGCCCCCACAAATATGAGAACATAATCAATTACTTCACCTATGGGGAAAATTCCCCCTTGCAAGATTAGAAAGGAGACTCACCTCGCTCCGAAGACTCATAACCGGCAATCTACATTCTTTCGGAGACTTGAACCAACGCCCAAAGCTCCAACACTAGCCAATGGTGATACTAATCCATTAATATATGCTAAGGTACTCATTACAACCCAATTTACAACAATTCCTAACCCCGATCAAAAAGTTGACGAAAATGCCCTCGGGCCCACGTGCCCGGACTCCAAAATTTTTCAAAGATATAGTTTACCCATGACTTTAGGAACGCAAATATATAATTTTCTCTTAATTCCATACTCAAAATCGTGGCTAAATTCCAAGAACAAAATATTTCTAGGTCTTCTTCTAACCCTCAATTTTCTACCTATTTTCATACTAAAATCCATATATAATTAATGTATTTAACTCATAATGGTAGAAATAACTTACCTTAACATTGTTGAAGAAGAAACTCTCTTGAATCCTCCCAAAATCGCCAAAGCCATGAGAAATGAGAGAGAAATGGCCAAAATCCGACTTTTAAAATAATACTTCTACCTCCAGACATTTCCGCTTCAGCGGAAATATTCCCGCTTATGCGGCTCCGCTTTTGCGGAAAGTAGGCTACTTCTGCGGCTTCCCTGGCTTAGCCCCTTTTTTGCTTCTGCGATCATACAACCGCAGATGCGGTTCCGCTTTTGCGGAGCCTTGATCGCAGCTGCGGTCCTTCCAAAACCTTCTCTTCCGCTTCTGCATCTCCTTCTCCGCTTCTGTGTGGACGCTTCTGCAGTCCCATTTCCGCAGAAGCGGAAATACCAGCAACTCAACTATTTCGAAAAAATCCATTTTCGATCCTTAACCACCCGGAATCCACCCGAGGCCCCCGGGACCCCAACCAATCATACCAACCAACCCCATAACACATTACGGACTTGCTCGAGGCCTCAAATCATAACAAACAATGCTAAAACCATGAATTACACCCCCGATCCGATCTTTATGAACTTTGAACTTTTCCACTTCCATTTCTGATGTTTAGACCTATCAAATCACGTCCGATTGACCAATTTTGCGCACAAGTCATATTTGACATTACAGACCTACTCCAACTTCCGGAATTGGATTCCGACTCCAATATCAAAAGGTCAACCTCCGGTCAAACTTCTCAAAAACCTTCAAATTTCTATCTTTAGCCAAATGGCTCCAAAATTACCTACGGGCCTCCGAATTCACTTCCGATCGCGCCCCCAAATCCAAAATCACCATACAGAGCTATTCACAGACTCGGAATCCCAAACGGATATTGATAACACTGAAATGCTCTTCAAGCTAAACTGATAAAATTTCTTCTAAAATGCTAACTTCCACAATAGGTGCCAAAACGCTCCCGGGTTATCCAAAACCCAATCCAGGCATACGCCCAAGTTCGAAATCATCATGCGAACCTACTGGAACCTTCAGATCCTAATTCCGAGGTTGTTTACTCAAAGTTCCAATCCTAGTTCATTCTTTCAACTTTAAACTTCTCAAATGAGAGTTTTTATTTTGAACTTAACTCCGATCTTTCTGAATTTAAGTTTCGACCATGCGAACAAGTCATAATACCCGAAATAAAGTTTTTCATGGCCTCCAACTGCTGAACGGAGTGCTGGTACTCAAAACGATCAGTTGGGTCGTTACACCTATCTGTGGGTTGTGGAAAATCATCCGACACTAAAATTAGTTTTTAATTTTTTTTTGTATGCTAGTATGTTCTTTGTGTGTATTTGTGACCTTTGGTCATTTGTCAAAATTAAATGCACTAAAATTACCATAAGGTTCTTAATATTCAAGTAATTGTTTTGAAAATAAGGGCTTAGCATATAAAATTACTATAAATACTTATTTTAAATAATTAAGAATCACACATATAATAAATATCTTTACAAACTATCATTGTCTTCACTCTATGTGTACTTATTGGTAAAATACCTTAAACTACTGCTAAATTTAGCTTAAATTATTAATATCCTTTCCGAACTATGCTCGATCTTAATTACCCTTCTCAACTTTGCATTTTGAGAGACATTACCCCCTTAGACGCTGATGCGAAAAAAAGTGTGGGTGCACTCGCATGCCACGTGGATTTTTCTTATATGTGGTATTTTTTTTATAAATAAAATATATTTTTACCATTTGAAGAATATTACTTTTTCAGATAATTTTTTTCGAATGAATTTTATAATAAATCTTAGACAGAACTATATTATTTAGGCTAAATATTTTTATTTCGCCAAAAATAGTTAAGGCATCTAAATTACTGTGCTCTAAAAATATTTTTTTACAAATTTTACCTAAAAATTATTACAAATTACGGTGCTCTGAAAAGTTATATTTTTATAATTTTTTAAATGCCTTGACTATTTATTTCAATTGTATAAATCTTTATTTACAGGTCAAAACAAAAAAATATTAACTAAAACTTTATTACTTTTGGCCAAATAAAAATATTTAGCCTAAATAATGTAGTTCTATATATCCAAGTTTTATTATAAATTGTATTCAAAAAAATTTTATCTAAAAAAGTAACATTCTTAAAATGGTAAAATATATATTTTATTTTTCAAACAAATGCCACATATACAGAAAAATCCACGTGACAAGCGAGTGCACCCACACTTTATGCCACATCAGTGTCTAAGGGGTAATGTCTCTCAAAAGGCCAAATGGAGGGGGTAATTAAGACCAGGCATAGTTCAGGGGAGAATACTAATAATTTGAGCCAAGTTTAGGGTGGTTTAAGGTATTTTGCCGTACTTATTTTAAAACTTGTAACAACCCGACCGGCCGTTTTGAGCCCTAGCACGTCGTTCAGCAGTCTGAGGCCATGAGCAGCTTCATTTCAGGTGTTATGACTAGTACGCATGGTCGGAATTGATTTTCGGGAAGTTCGGAGTTGGTTTGGGAAGAGAATTCTCATTTCGGAAGCTTAAGTTTGAAAGAATGAACTAGGATTGGATTTTTTAACAAACGATCTCGGAATCAAGATCTGAAGGTTCCAACATGTTCGTATGATGATTTCAGACTTTGGCGTATGCCTGGATAGGGTTTTGGATGACCCGGGAGCATTTTGGCGCCTATTGTGGAAGTTAGCATTTTGGAAGAAATTTTATAAATTTGGTTTGAAGTGCATTTCAGTGTTATCAATGTCTGCTTGGGATTCCGAGACTGTGAATAGCTCTGTATGGTAATTCAGGAGTTGGGAGCGCGATCGAAAGTGAATTCGGAGGTCCGTAAGTCCTTTTGGAGCAATTTGGCTAAAGTTAGAATTTGAAGGTTTTTGAGAAGTTTGACCGAAGGTTGACTTTTTGATATCGGGGTTGGAATTCGATTCCGAAAGTTGAAGTAGGTTCGTTATGTTGAATATGAATTATGTGCAAAATTTAAGGTCAATCGAACATGATTTGATAGGTTTAAATATCGGAAATAGAAGTTGGAAAGTTCAAAGTTCATAAAGCTTGAATCGGGGTGTAATTCATGGTTTTAGCATTGTTTGTTATGATTTGAGGCCTCGAGCAAGTCTGTAATGTGTTATGGGACTGTATGGTATGATTGGTTGGGGTCCCGGGGGCCTCGGGTGGATTTCGGGTGGTTAACGGATTGAAAAATGGATTTTTGGGAAGGCTGGTGTTGCTGGTTACTGGTATTTCCGCTTCTATGGAAATGGGACCGCAGAAGCGGCCCCGCAGAAGCGGTTGAGAGTGAGGTGAGCTGGGACCGCAGAAGCGGTTCCGCTTAAGCGGAAATAGATCGCAGGAGCAGTCCAGTCCAATTTGGCCAAAACCGCAGAGGCGGCCCAAAACCGCAAAAGCGATTTCCGTAGAAGCGGAAATGACAGGAGGTAGAGGGTTTGTTTTAAGTCGGATTTTGGTCATTTCTTCATGGCCTGGGCGATATTTGGGGAGCTTCAAGAGAGGATTTTTGTATTCAATGTTAAGGTAAGTTAGTCCTACCTATTTTGAGTTAAATACATTAATTATGTATGGATTTTAGAATGAAAAAGGGTATAAAATTGAGGTTTTGGTGGGAAAACAAGAAAATTATATTCTTGGAATTTAGCCACAATTTTGAGTATGAAATTAGGAGAAAATTGTATATTTGAGTTCCTAAGGTCATGGGTAACCTTTATCTTCGAGAAATTTCGGATTTCGGGCACGTGGCCCGATGGCATTTTTGTCAACTTTTCGTTCGGGGTTAGGAATTGTTATAAATTGGGTTGTAAAGTATAATTTAGCATATATTAATGGATTTATATGATCGTTGTCTAGTTTTGGAGCATTGTGCGTTGGTGCAAGTCTTCGAAAGAATGTAGAATGTCGGTTGTAGATCTTCGGAGCGAGGTGAGTCTCCTTTCTAATCTTGTAAGGGGGAATTTACCCCATAGGTGAAGTAATTGATTATGTGCTCCTATTTTTGGAGGCTACATACACACGAGATGACGAGAGTCCGTGCGTAGCTATTATTATGCTATTGTCTGGGTAGTTAGGACCCAAAAGCATGTTGTACGTGGATTAATTATGAACCCATTGGTAGCTTGAATTGCTTAACTCACATCGAATTAGTAAGTAAATTTCTAAAAGGATTAAACTTCATTTCTTAAATTGTTAAAGAAGAATTGGTTTTATTTGAATAAGTATTCCCCGATAAGTTCTTATTTGACTGATTGAGCATGTATTCTTATGTGTACCTGCGTCGCATGTATTTCCCATGAAAGAATTATATGTTTAATTGTTTCCTCTATTTGGATTAAAAATCATGTTTATAAAATAAATCCACAGTTTAATATATATATATATATATATATTAAGGATGAACAATTATTGGACCATTAGAGAATATCAAAGTTGGTCATCTCGTCTCTACTCCTTCGGGATTAGGCAGGATACTCACTGAGTATACATTAATTACGTACTCATACTACACTTCTGTGCATTTGTTTTGCACAGGTATGGATACCTCTAGAGCCTACCGAGCGTGGTAGCATGGATGACTCTGGGACTAGGTGAGCTGTATTGTTCGAGACGACCCGTAGCTAGTATCGTTCCTTCAGTGCTTTCTTACTATTTATTCCCTGTCTAATGTATTTCGGACATATGATGTATTTTATTTTTCCATATCGATAGTTGCTCATGCACTTGTGACACCGGGTTTCTGAGATGGTTCGAAGTATTGTATTAACTGTTCAACATTTAAATTTGATTTGAAACTATATACTTTAAAATCTCTTAATAATGAAGGAAAAATCCTGGATTTAAAAAGTGTTAAACCGAGATTTAATTAAGTATTTGAGGTTGCTGGCCTGATGGCGGTGTCCGACGCCACCACGACCCTTAGTGGATTTTGGGTCGTGACAACATGGTATCAAAGCACTAGGTTTCTGTCGGTCTCACGAGTCATGAGCAAGTCTAGTAGAGTCTCGTGGATCGGTACGGAGACGTCTGTACTTATCCTCAAGAGGCTACGGGGCTGTTAGGAGTACTTCCCTTCTTGATTTCCTTTTCGTGCGATTCGATTCCTTTGAGGCTTATGCCTTTGATCTCTTCCTACTAAATCTTACGTGAGCGCTTGTTATAACTCGAAAGTTGAAGAATTGAAATGGCACTACAAATATGGTGCGGGATGATTTTTTCCTGGTATAGTTGATTGGACTATGGTAGTCGCATTATGGAGGGATACTCTATTATTTCAGCTCAGTAACAGAACTTCTAAGAGCCCTGAGGCTAGACACAGGTTGCCATGATGCTTATGAGCAATTATTCTGCAGTGTTGTTGTGATGGTGGGATGTTTGCCCACGTTTCGGACAGTGAATGAATTGAAAGGAGGTTTACTCAGTGTGTAATCAAGGGACTCAGTATTTTATTCCCGGCAGGGGAAAGTCAAATGAACTGAGGATGGTCAGAAATGGACTGGTGGAAGTAATGAAACGTGGTGATTGCAAGCTTGGTGGAGTTCTCCTCTACATTGGGGTGTTGTTGTCCTAATTGGACGTTCTAAGTTTGTCGGTGTTATAATCTGCTACAATCTGCCTTTATGGCAGATATTGTGAAATAATATTGGAGTTACAACTGTCAGATATCGCATGATGTGGTGATTTAAGATCGAATCAGAATTTTTAATGTTGACGGCTCGATAAAGATAACCTTTGGAAAGGTTTAAAGTTAGTAGCAATGGTGGGTTCAAGTTCCATGATGATAGATTTTATTTAGGGCAACAATTGAGCAGCGAGTTATGAGGAAGGACATGTGGGAGGTGCCAGGCGGTGTTTAAAATTTCTAGAAGGCCAAGTATGAAAAGCAAGGTCGAGTGACCGATTAAGGAGATGAGTTCCGCCAAAGTGGGAGAGTGGCAGTTGTTGCATATAGGGCTTAGTAGTAGGATACCTACGCACCTTAAAGAGAGTTTGGATCGAATTAGAGATTTTAATAATTGGTGATTGAAGCCTGCGGGTATGATGTGAAGTATGGGCTATTATGCAGCAAAAGATTGATATGACAGAAAGGAGTTGCCTGCAATGGAGGAGGGTGCAGCATAACCCTGAATTGGAAGGATGTTGCCGCACATTTAATTGATGTCTGCGAGGGGCAAATGGACTTGTGCAGCTGGAAGGTGAGCTCGGACTCAGGATGGGCTATTGGTTTCATAGTGAATGTACCACGTGCAGCAGTGTGGGAAGATGTCGGGAGGTGATTCCCCTAGGTGGGTTTTTCTCTGTGAGCAGGTTAGCGGTCGCGTGGTTGGCGAAGCTTCTGCAAGGAATTCTATCGGTGATGCAGCAAAGAGATCGACCGTGCGAATGTGGTTGATGATACAGAGTTCAAAAGGGGGGGGTTTACAGGAAGATTCTGAGAAATTTTGATAATTGGTGGCTCGATGTTAAGTCAATAAGAGGTAAAAAGGTCGGGCGAACTCAAGATCTGTGAAATGATGACTTCGAGCTAAGTGGGAGAGTCCCACTGCTTATGATTGGGTTGTATGATTAACTATTTGTGTGATTTCTGGTTATCAGCTATGAGAAAAGACCATAAATAGTACATTGACTGGATGAATTATTAATAATGTTCTATGTTTAGCCTTATGGGCTCATGTTCGAACTTGGGAAAAGATTCAGAATTTATGCCTTGTATAGAAGTGGGTTTAAAGGGGAGTAGTGCTGCCAGGTGCTTCGTTGAGAGGGTATTAATGTGCTAGAAGATTCATAGAGTTGATTATATTCGGGATCAAGTCAGAGTGGGTGGCTCTCAGTAACAGTCCTAGTGAATTCAAGAGGTAAAGTATGGTGCCTAATGATGTCGAGCTTGTAGGTACAATTAAGAATCAAGCTTTGTAGCAGTTTACGAGAAGAGGCACAAAATGTTCTGGGATGTTTGGCTTGTGGTGTGGCATTTGGGTGTTATGAAATAGTTCGTGGGAATTGAGACAGCCTGGTCTCGTGATTCAAGGACACTCGGGGTGAGTGTAGATGGAACATGTTATGTGTTGAATGGAGTTAGTCTTATTTTTTTTAGGCAAGCAAGGAGGAATTGGAAGAAGGTAAATTGATTAGCCATAGTTGAATTGGCATATTGGGGCCAGTGATCAGTTCGGTCCGCGAGATCAAGTTATGTGCATGATTTGTGGCAGAACGCATGAGTCTTGTCGGCCCCCGTAATTGATGTTATTCAGAAGCGTTCTTCTATTATGGCTTGTTAAGTGGAAGTGAATTCTGGAAGCGATATGCTGGCTTGGACCACTACTTGCAGATTTGAACATTCTACGGTTATGGAAAATTACCTGTGTATTGCTATGATTCTCCTGAAGTGAGTTAAGTGCAAAGTTAGTATATGCTAAAGTGTTAAAATATTAATGATTTCGGAGTTATGAAAAATCGTGTTCTATCATGTGTTGGAACGTTGGGTGCAGTGAGTAGCAAGGAAATACGAAGTGAGGATCAAGGTTGCAGTTCAGTGTTAACAAGGATGTCACGGGCTCGAATGAGCAAGGAATGGGTTGAATGATTAGAGTAAATTGGAATTGTCCTCAGCATCACCTGAGATAGATGTGTTGTGGAAGAGGTTTTGCATCTTGGTTAAGGATTCTGGATCACTTTTTAGCGTTAGTGCGCTCGATGGTTTAGATGTGCGGACCCGTTATTTATTTCGGAAGATTGTGGGAGCGTGTCCCACGGGAAGATTGTATAAGTGTGACATGCAGTCACTTGATTGGCTAAAGATTTAAACAAAGTATGAGGATTGTAGTAATATCATTAATTTGAGAATTTATGCCTGGAGGGCACTTTGTATATTGGGTTATGAGCTGAGGCAGTCGCTCGGACTATAATGGTTATTCTTACGTGATATGAGGCAAAAGGGAGTTACTACGGACCTTTGAAAGGTCATTGGCCAAGTTGGTGCAATCAGAAATCGGCTTGAGATCGGTGGATTGATTTATTTGTGATCAGGGCTTTATATCAGGCCAGTTGTGTTCGTTTCAGCGAGCGTTCCCTATGGAGGAATAGTCGAGGTGTTATTTTGTCATCAGTTATTCCAGGTAATGATGTATTGCGTCGTATGAGTTGTGAGACGGCTTAGTAAATTCTTATGTATTGAGGTTCCGCGTTGCGATGATGTTGTGCAAGCAGGATGGCTCTTGAGATTTAGATCTTGTATCGCACCTCAGTAGTGCTTGAGTTATGTAGCCTATAGTGCTATGTGTTTTCTCAAGAATGGTATTATGCACTTAGCGTGCTTGCGATCGAAATTCGATATTTTTATTGTAATGAGCAGATTTAGCTCGAAATGCAATCTCCTTATGTGAGATCTATGTGTGGATCGGGTGGCACACTGCCATGGGTATGTTATTTGGATCGGGTTGCACGCTGCAACAATGTGATGTCGAGTCTGGTCCTCTATATGTGTTTTTTTGTGTTTCGCTTCCTTTCTTCTAAGGAAGGTCCGTACTAGTGCGGTGGTTAGGTAATTCCTTCTGGAGTTCGATTTTCGTTTGTGTTGTGTTTGGATTGGTGGCCTATTGGCACATTATGGTGTCATATGAGACTTGTGATCGCATTTGGAGTGGCTTATTGCCTGAGCAGTTCGTACTGGGTAAGATGAGATTATGGAATTTAGGATCAGTGCAATCTGATTATATAAAATATATTAAGGAGCAAAGATCATTATTTGGTTCAGAATGTGGTAATATTTATTATCAGAAGTATAGAATCGATGGTTGGTTAAGTCGGCAGTTGACTATGAATTTCAATATCTCATCCGTCGTGGCAGTATTGTAATAGTTAGAGTAAGACCTATGTAGGTCATGAGGTGCAATGGGAGCATCAGATTCGTGGAATTTTGATTAATTCAAACAGAAATATTATTGTGGTCCTATGAGTGAAGTGATGCAAAGTATGAATTCAACAGAGTTATTTAGTCATATTTGAGTACAGCATATAGTGATTGATACGGTGATCGTACGTTGGAAACAGGCCTGGCATAGAATTTCGGATGTTGGAATTGAGCTCTAAGGCTTATTTGCTTGAATAAAAGTGAATATCATCAGAATTTGTCGAGCCAATGTGCTCAACTAAGTTGTGGTAGCACGAGAAGGTGCATGAGAACTAAAAACAGAATTTCAGACTACTTTAGTATAGTTCTCAACACGTTCGAGGACGAACATATGTTTAAGTGGGAGAGAATGTAACGACCCGATCGGTCGTTTCGAACCCTAACGCGTCGTTCAGCAATCTGAGGCCATGAGCAGCTTCATTTTAGGTGTTATGACTAGTACGCGTGGTCGGAATTGAATTTCGGGAAGTTCGGAGTTGGTTTGGGAAGAGAATTCTCATTTCGGAAGCTTAAGGTTGAAAGAATGAACTAGGATTGGATTTTTGAGCAAACGACCTTGGAATCAAGATCTGAAGGTTCAAGCAGATTCGTATGATGATTTTGAACTTGGGCGTATGCCTGGATCGGGTTTTGGATGACCGGGAGCGTTTTGGCGCCTATTGTGGAAGTTAGCATTTTGGAAGAAATTTCATAAATTTGGTTTGAAGTGCATTTCAATGTTATCAATGTCCGTTTGGGATTCCGAGACTGTGAATAGCTCTGTATGGTAATTCAGGAGTTGGGAGCGCGATCGGAAGTGAATTCGGAGGTCCGTAGGTCCTTTTGGAGCAATTTGGCTAAAGTTAGAATTTGAAGGTTTTTGAGAAGTTTGACAGGAGGTAGACTTTTTGATATCGGGGTCGTCATCCGATTCCGAAAGTTGAAGTAGGTTCGTAATGTCGAATATGACTTGTGTGAAAAATTTGAGGTCAATCGGACATGATTTGATAGGCTTAAACATCGAAAATAGAAGTTGGAAAGTTCAAAGTTCATAAGGCTTGAATCGGGGTGTAATTCGTGGTCTTAGCATTGTTTGTTATGATTTGAGGCCTTGAGCAAGTCCGTAATGTGTTATGGGACTGGTTGGTATGATTGGTTGGGGTCACGGGGGCCTCGGGTGGATTCCGGGTGATTAACGGATCGAAAAATGGATTTTTGAGAAGGCCTGTGTTGCTGGTTGTTAGTATTTCCGCTTCTGCGGAAATGGGACCGCAGAAGCGGCCCCGCAGAAGCGAGGAAGTAACTGCAGAAGCGGTTGGGAGTGAGGTGAGCTGGGACAGCAGAAGCAGTCAGGAAACAGCATAAGTGGTTCCGCTTAAGCGGAAATTAGACCGCAGAAGCGGTCCAACCCAATTTGGCAAGAACCGCAGAGACGGCCCAAAACCGCAAACGCGGTTTCCGCAGAAGCAGTAATGGTACCGCAGAAGCGGAAATGTCTGTGTAAGGCCCCGTAAAATTTTTGTGCTTAAAACCTAATAGCTCATAGTGTCAAGGTCCGAATATTGTGTTAGGAATGTGTAGAATTAGCTCGCCGCGGTTCGGACCCTCGATGGTGATCTAAGCTTTAAAAATCAAAAGAATAAATTTTTTTCCAGAAAATTGTCAATTCTGCGGTCAAGAATGCGGTCGCAAAATCAAAATGCGGACCGCATTCCTACCATAGAGTGAAGCAGAAAATTGGTCTAAGATGATGTCAAAAATGCGGCCCATTCTGCGATCGCAGAATCGAAATGCGGACCGTATTCCTACCGCAGAGTGTAATAGAAGATTTGTAAAAAATTGAAGCTAAAATGCGGTCAATTCTGCGGCGCATTATGCGACCGCAGAACATGAATGCAGACCGCATTCTTGTCGCAGATCGTTTCAGAAAATTTGGTTTTTGAGGAGCAATTCTGCGGTCCATTATGCGGACTGCATGTCTACTCTGCGATCGCAGATGCGACCG